>JAXIVJ010002479.1:0-108822 GCA_036785665.1 Chirona hameri
CTGTTCTAAAGTCGAACTGATTATTTTCTGAACTCGATACAGATTGGAAAAGTAGGATATCATGCGTACCTTGCAAAACTCACGTAAGGTTCTGCTACAGTGTTGCAGGGGCATGTACACAAAATCCTTGCACCTAGAAATTCCTACTACTCCATATGGGAAAATATCAGAGAGATCCTCCAGATCTCCCCGGTACGTTTCCAGCATCTGGGAAGCGCAGCGGATCGATATAATAAGCCGGATCGATATAATAAGCAGTACTGCTTTTCTAACACTCACCTGTGGAACCGCCAATCCACAAGCGTTATGTGAACCATAAGATCGGCTAAATAAGCCGGAGAACTGTCACCCTGTCACGACTGCCTGCAGCCTCCCATACACTGCTACGACTCCCATCGACTACATGCCTGTGATAACTCATTGAGCACGAGCTGGGCTGCCGGGGAAGTTGGCGGCCCGGCATAAAACTCGGACCACTTGAACCGGGCGGAATTGACTGAGCTCCGGCGCCGGGTACGCACCGCATCCGAACCTCCAGCGAGTCGAACAGAGGCGAAACGAATTGATGCAGGACAGGGGCGGATCCAGGGGCGGATCCAGGGCCGGATCCAGGGGGTATGGGCTGAAGCCCCTGCCCTACAAAATGGCGCCCACGGGCACCGCGGCACAGAAGGCGCCGCGACGCCATTCTTGCAAAGGATTTGCCGGCGCCGAAGGTGCCGGCCGTAGCGTTTTCGGGAGGTCGCCAGGGCGCCCTTGTGTCTACCGACAGAGTCGTAGCACTCTTGAAACGCACCCTGGCACCCTCAGAAGACATCTTGCCGCCCTCACAACGCATTATGCCACCCTAAGAAGGTACATCGCCGCCCTCGGAAGGTACCATGCCGCCCTCGGAAAACATCGTGTCTCCCTCGGAAGACATTTTGCCGCCCTCGGAGTGCATTATTCCGCCCTCGGAAGATGTCTAGTCGCTCTCTGAAGGCATCGTGCCGCCCTCAGAGCACATTATGCCGCCCTCAGAGCGCAATATGCCGCCCTCAGAAGGCATCCTGCCGCCCTCAGAGCGCATTATGCCACTCTTGGAAGGCATCGTGCCGCCCTCGGAAAACATCTTGCCGGCCTCGGAAGACATTTTGCCGCCCTCAGAGTGCACAATGCCGTCTTTGGAGTTCGGAAGACGTGTTGCCACCCTCGGAAGGCATCTTGCTGCCCTCGGAAGGTATCTTGCTGCCCTCGGAAGGCATCTTGCTACCCTCGGAAGACGTCTTGCCACCCTCGGAAGGCATCTTGCTGCCCTCGGAAGGTATCGTGCTGCCCTCGGAAGGTATCTTGCTGCCCTCGGAAGGCATCTTGCCACCCTCGGAAGGCATCTTTCTGCCCTCGGAAGACGTCTTGCTGCCCTCGGAAGGCATCTTGCTGCCCTCGGAAGGCATCTTGCTGCCCTCGGAAGGCATCTTGCTGCCCTCGGAAGGCATCTTGCTACCCTCGGAAGGCATCTTGCTGCCCTCGGAAGGCATCTTGCTGCCCTCGGAAGGCATCTTGCTGCCCTCGGAAGACATCTTGCTGCCCTCGGAAGGCATCTTGCCGCCCTCGGAAGGTATCTTGCTGCCCTCGGAAAGCATCTTGCTGCCCTCGGAAGGCATCTTGCTGCCCTCGGAAGGCATCTTGCTGCCCTCGGAGGGCATATCGGCCCTCGGAAGGCATCTTGCTGCCCTCGGAAGGCATCTGGGCCCTAGGAAGGCATCTTGCTGCCCTCGGAAGGCATCTTCCTGCGCTCGGAAGGCATCATTGCTGCCTTCGGAAGGAATCTTGCTGCCCTCAGAAGGCATCTTGCTGCCCTCAGAAGGCATCTTGCTGCCCTCGGAAGGCATCTTGCTGCCCTCGGAAGGCATCTTGCCGCCCTCGGAAGGTATCTTGCTGCCCTCGGAAAGCATCTTGCTGCCCTCGGAAGGCATCTTGCTGCCCTCGGAAGGCATCTTGCTGCCCTCGGAGAGCATCTCGGCCCTCGGAGGGCATCTTGCTGCCCTCGGAAGGCATATGGGCCCTAGGAAGGCATCTTGCTGCCCTCGGAAGGCATCTTGCTGCCCTCGGAAGGCATCTTGCTGCCCTCAGAAGGCATCTTGCTGCTCTCAGAAGGCATCTTGCTGCCCTCGGAAGGCATCTTGCTGCCCTCGGAAGGCATCTTGCCACCCTCGGAAGGCATCTTGCCACCCTCGGAAGGCATCTTGCTGCCCTCGGAAGACGTCTTGCCACCCTCGGAAGGCATCTTGCCACCCTCGGAAGGCATCTTGCCACCCTCGGAAGGCATCTTGCAACACTCGGAAGGCATCTTGCTGCCCTCGGAAGACGTCTGGCTGCCCTCGGTAGGCATCTTGCTGTCCTCAGAAGGTATCATACCGCTCCTCTGAAGGCATCTTGCCGCCCTCGGAAGGTATCTTGCTGCCCTCGGAAAGCATCTTGCTGCCCTCGGAAGGCATCTTGCTGCCCTCGGAAGGCATCTTGCTGCCCTCGGAAAGCATCTTGCTGCCCTCGGAAGGCATCTTGCTGCCCTCGGAAGGCATCTTGCTGCCCTCGGAAGGCATCTCGGCCCTCGGAAGGCATCTTGTTGCCCTCGGAAGGTATCATACCGCTCCTCGGAAGGCATCTTGCTGCCCTCGGAAAGCATCTTCCTGCCCTCGGAAGGCATCTTGTTGCCCTCGGAAAGTATCATACCGCTCCTCGGAAGGCATCTTGCTGCCCTACCTCGGCGGTCATTGGAACTTGAAAGAAGGCATGTATGTGTATTGTTCTAAAATGTACAACAAAATCTGAAATTGGATGGCATTTGTACTGTTTTTATCTCAGTCTGCAGCAGTGCAGGAACTGAGTGCATGATGACCGATGATGTTGGGAGCTGTGATCGTGACGATGTGATAGCCGCGTTTCTGGTTAGAAAGTGGTTTAAACGGCAGTTGTTGGCGTTAATTTCGTCCTAGCCAGGTGATAATTCTGATATGAATTGGTTGCCGGTCAGTTGAAGAGACTGTAACCGTCAGTTGTAACCGTGACCGTGACTGTAACCGTCTTACCAAAACAGTTGGCAGGTATATGAACCCCGAAACGGGCCCCAAGTTAGCCGAACGGTAACTGGTAACTAGACAACTGACAAGGTGTAAATTGGTATTATTAGGTGAAAGCTGAGTTATAATACAACTGAATAGCAGAAAACATTGTTATGAAATCATTGTGAAAAAATATGTGAAACAATGAAGAAAAAGGATTTTCCTATATTTAGAACATGCGTGGTGAGAGATGCAGCGGCGACATTATGAAACTACATATCTTCAACGAGCTTCATTCGCTTCACTGTTGTGCCTATAGTTAGTGTTTAACCGTCCCTGGCAAGTAGCAACCACTATAAAACAAACTTATTTAGGAAAATATTGAGCCCAGTTTCTCCCTATTGAGCCGAGCTTACCACACATAACAGACGCAACAGACACAAGTCACATACAGACATACAGTCAATAACAGACATAACATACACAAGTCACATACAGACATACAGTCAATAACAGACACAACAGACACAAGTCACATACAGACATACAGTCAATAACAGACATAACAGACACAAGTCACATACAGACATACAGTCAATAACAGACACAACAGACACAAGTCACATACAGACATACAGTCAATAACAGACATAACAGACACAAGTCACATACAGACATACAGTCAATAACAGACATAACAGACACAAGTCACATACAGACATACAGTCAATAACAGACATAACAGACACAAGTCACATACAGACATACAGTCAATAACAGACACAACAGACACAAGTCACATACAGACATACAGTCAATAACAGACATAACAGACACAAGTCACATACAGACATACAGTCAATAACAGACATAACAGACCCAAGTGACATACAGACATACAGTCAATAACAGACATAACAGACACAAGTCACATACAGACATACAGTCAATAACAGACGTAACAGACCCAAGTCACATACAGACATACAGTCAATAACAGACGTAACAGACACAAGTCACATACAGACATACAGTCAATAACAGACACAACAGACACAAGTCACATACAGACATACAGTCAATAACAGACACAACAGACACAAGTCACATACAGACATACAGTCAATAACAGACATAACAGACACAAGTCACATACAGACATACAGTCAATAACAGACATAACAGACACAAGTCACATACAGACATACAGTCAATAACAGACACAACAGACACAAGTCACATACAGACATACAGTCAATAACAGACATAACAGACACAAGTCACATACAGACATACAGTCAATAACAGACATAACAGACACAAGTCACATACAGACATACAGTCAATAACAGACACAACAGACACAAGTCACATACAGACATACAGTCAATAACAGACATAACAGACACAAGTCACATACAGACATACAGTCAATAACAGACATAACAGACACAAGTCACATACAGACATACAGTCAATAACAGACATAACAGACCCAAGTGACATACAGACATACAGTCAATAACAGACACAACAGACACAAGTCACATACAGACATACAGTCAATAACAGACATAACAGACCCAAGTGACATACAGACATACAGTCAATAACAGACACAACAGACACAAGTCACATACAGACATACAGTCAATAACAGACATAACAGACCCAAATGACATACAGACATACAGTCAATAACAGACACAACAGACACAAGTCACATACAGACATACAGTCAATAACAGACATAACAGACACAAGTCACATACAGACATACAGTCAATAACAGACACAACAGACACAAGTCACATACAGACATACAGTCAATAACAGACATAACAGACATAACAGACACAAGTCACATACAGACATACAGTCAATAACAGACGTAACAGACCCAAGTCACATACAGACATACAGTCAATAACAGACATAACAGACACAAGTCACATACAGACATACAGTCAATAACAGACACAACAGACACAAGTCACATACAGACATACAGTCAATAACAGACATAACAGACACAAGTCACATACAGACATACAGTCAATAACAGACACAACAGACACAAGTCACATACAGACATACAGTCAATAACAGACGTAACAGACACAAGTGATTACTCACAGTCACAGACATAACAGACACAAGTGATTACTCACAGTCACAGTCATAACAGACATAACAGACACAAGTCACATACAGACATACAGTCAATAACAGACACAACAGACACAAGTCACATACAGACATACAGTCAATAACACACATAACAGACACAAGTCACATACAGACATACAGTCAATAACAGACATAACAGACACAAGTCACATACAGACATACAGTCAATAACAGACATAACAGACACAAGTCACATACAGACATACAGTCAATAACAGACATAACAGACACAAGTCACATACAGACATACAGTCAATAACAGACACAATAGACACAAGTGACATACAGACATACAGTCAATAACAGACATAACAGACACAAGTGACATACAGACATACAGTCAATAACAGACATAACAGACACAAGTCACATACAGACATACAGTCAATAACAGTCATAACAGACACAAGTCACATACAGACATACAGTCAATAACAGTCATAACAGACACAAGTCACATACAGACATACAGTCAATAACAGACATAACAGACCCAAGTCACATACAGACATACAGTCAATAACAGACATAACAGACACAAGTCACATACAGACATACAGTCAATAACAGACATAACAGACACAAGTCACATACAGACATACCGTCAATAACAGTCATAACAGACACAAGTCACATACAGACATACAGTCAATAACAGACATAACAGACACAAGTCACATACAGACATACAGTCAATAACAGTCAAAACAGACACAAGTCACATACAGACATACAGTCAATAACAGACATAACAGACCCAAGTCACATACAGACATACAGTCAATAACAGACATAACAGACACAAGTCACATACAGACATACAGTCAATAACAGACATAACAGACACAAGTCACATACAGACATACCGTCAATAACAGTCATAACAGACACAAGTCACATACAGACATACAGTCAATAACAGACACAACAGACACAAGTCACATACAGACATACAGTCAATAACAGACACAACAGACACAAGTCACATACAGACATACAGTCAATAACAGACATAACAGACACAAGTCACATACAGACATACCGTCAATAACAGTCATAACAGACACAAGTCACATACAGACATACAGTCAATAACAGACATAACAGACACAAGTCACATACAGACATACAGTCAATAACAGACACAACAGACACAAGTCACATACAGACATACAGTCAATAACAGTCATAACAGACACAAGTCACATACAGACATACAGTCAATAGCAGTCATAACAGACACAAGTCACATACAGACATACAGTCAATAACAGACATAACAGACACAAGTCACATACAGACATACAGTCAATAACAGACACAACAGACACAAGTCACATACAGACATAGAGTCAATAACAGTCATAACAGACACAAGTCACATACAGACATACAGTCAATAACAGACATAACAGACACAAGTCACATACAGACATACAGTCAATAACAGACACAACAGACACAAGTCACATACAGACATACAGTCAATAACAGTCATAACAGACACAAGTCACATACAGACATACAGTCAATAACAGACACAACAGACACAAGTCACATACAGACATACAGTCAATAACAGACATAACAGACACAAGTGATTACTCACAGTCACAGACATAACAGACACAAGTGATTACTCAGAGTCACAGTCATAACAGACATAACAGACACAAGTCACATACAGACATACAGTCAATAACAGTCATAACAGACACAAGTCACATACAGACATACAGTCAATAACAGTCATAACAGACACAAGTCACATACAGACATACAGTCAATAACAGACATAACAGACCCAAGTGACATACAGACATACAGTCAATAACAGACACAACAGACACAAGTCACATACAGACATACAGTCAATAACACACATAACAGACACAAGTCACATACAGACATACAGTCAATAACAGACATAACAGACACAAGTCACATACAGACATACAGTCAATAACAGACATAACAGACACAAGTGATTACCACACATAACAGACATAACAGACCCAAGTCACATACAGACATACAGTCAATAACAGACACAACAGACACAAGTCACATACAGACATACAGTCAATAACAGACATAACAGACACAAGTGATTACCACACATAACAGACATAACAGACCCAAGTCACATACAGACATACAGTCAATAACAGACATAACAGACACAAGTCACATACAGACATACAGTCAATAACAGACATAACAGACACAAGTGATTACTCACAGTCACAGTCATAACAGACACAAGTGATTACTCACAGTCACAGTCATAACAGACACAAGTGATTACTCACAGTCACAGTCACAACAGACACAAAAGAGATTACTCACAGTCACAGTCATAACAGACACAAGTGATTACTCACAGTCACAGTCATAACAGACACAAAAGAGATTACTCACAGTCACAGTCATAACAGACATAACAGACACAAGTGAGATTACTCACAGTCACAGTCATAACAGACATAACAGACACAAGTCACATACAGACATACAGTCAATAACAGACATAACAGTCACAAGTGAGATTACTCACAGTCACAGTCATAACAGACATAACAGACACAAGTGACATACAGACATACAGTCAATAACAGACATAACAGACACAAGTGATTACTCACAGTAACAGTCATAACAGACACAAGTCACATACAGACATACAGTCAATGACAGACACAACAGACACAAGTGATTACTCACAGTAACAGTCATAACAGACACAAGTCACATACAGACATACAGTCAATAACAGACACAACAGACACAAGGGATTACTCACAGTCACAGTCATAACAGACACAAGTGATTACTCACAGTCACAGTCATAACAGACACAAGTGATTACTCACAGTCACAGTCATAACAGACACAAGTGATTACTCACATTCACAGTCATAACAGACACAAGTGATTACTCACAGTCACAGTCATAACAGACACAAGTGATTACTCACAGTCACAGTCATAACAGACACAAGTGATTACTCACAGTCACAGTCATAACAGACACAAGTGATTACTCACAGTCACAGTCATAACAGACACAAGTGATTACTCACAGTCACAGTCATAACAGACACAAGTGATTACTCACAGTCACAGTCATAACAGACATAAGTGATTACTCACAGTCACGGTCATAACAGACACAAGTGATTACTCACAGTCACAGTCATAACAGTCACAAGTGATTACTCACAGTCACAGTCATAACAGACACAAGTGATTACTCACAGTCACAGTCATAACAGACACAAGTGATTACTCACAGTCACAGACATAACAGACACAAGTGATTACTCACAGTCACAGTCATAACAGACACAAGTGATTACTCACAGTTACAGACATAACAGACACAAGTGATTACTCACAGTCACAGTCATAACAGACACAAGTGATTACTCACAGTCACAGTCATAACAGACACAAGTGATTACTCACAGTCACAGACATAACAGACACAAGTGATTACTCACAGTCACAGACATAACAGACACAAGTGATTACTCACAGTCACAGTCACAACAGACACAAGTGATTACTCACAGTCACAGTCATAACAGACACAAGTGATTACTCACAGTCACAGACATAACAGACATAAGTGATTACTCACAGTCACAGTCATAACAGACACAAGTGATTACTCACAGTCACAGTCATAACAGACACAAGTGATTACTCACAGTCACAGTCATAACAGACACAAGTGATTACTCACAGTCACAGTCATAACAGACACAAGTGATTACTTTGAAGTGATTACGTGATTACGAGCATGTACTTCGTGATTGAAGTGGTTACGAGCACAGAACAAACCGATGTGCCAACTTTACGAAACAGCTATTCAACGACCAATTTCAGGACATTAAAATTCTGCGGACCAATCACCACCGGACTGGATGATGACCAATCACCACCGGACTGGATGAGTAACAGCGTCTGATTTTCGGCCTCCTGATTTCCGGCCGGGGATAGACGGGCCAGGCCCGCGGGATGAATTTTACACCCCGTTCAGTTCATCAGAGAAATGGAGCTGAGTGTGACCGACCCACTTAGCCTGTGAGATGGAGCGTGCCACGCGGCCCGGCCCGGGAGCCCGGGAGCACGCCAAAATCAGACCTCCGACGACCGCCGGCCGCACGGCTGGCGCACCAAGGTCGAGGGACAGTGCGCTTATGCGGGAAATTCGCCCGTATGGCCGGGAAGTGGACCAGGGAAGGTTTGGTCGGCCCAGAAATCCGCTGTATAATGCCGAGCATGACGACATCGCACAGGACCGGTGTGCGATGGAGCTGCCGACTCACCGACTAACATGGAACGTAATTCCAGATATTCACTGAAGGTTGTCCAGGTGTGGCAAACATCCAGTGTATATCATTTTGTTTTCGTGGTCGTTCTGTCACAGACACCATTATCATTTCTTAGCTGGACGCTAATGCATTCGTATAATACACTTTGTACAAGTGCCTTGGACATAACGTATAGTAGCCGTATTCACGAAGGATTATTGCGCTGAACAGAAACAAATAATTGTATGAGAAGTTTTGGTATAGAAGTCTTAGTTCGACGATCCATTCCTTAACTACACAACTTTTACATGCGATTTTTTTTTTAAATGTCCCTCATAATTTTGTAACATGTTGGTAAGAATATAATACGTTGAAAAAAAATGCGGTTTGGTGGTAATTAGCAAGGTAAGCATTGATAGGTCCTAGGACGGGGAAACCGTGGGGCAATGGGGGCAACTCGCCGCCTCCCCCCCCCCCCCTTGTAACTGGGGGGGGGGGACGCCCCCCTCCCCAACTTTTGTACACGTTCACTCGACTCTGTATAAGAACAAGGGCATTGTCACCGGAGTTTCAACGGCGGCGAGCAGCGCCGCGAAATTTAGCACAGCTGTTGGGGCATCAATTACCCACACGGTGTTATTTTGTTTTACCTCGGGTCATCTCAGGTCAAGTCACCAGGTCAAGTCAAGTGACCCCACCTCCAAAACTTTGCGGTCGTGCCACAGTCAAAGTGAATGACCAAACGGTTTGAAACTCGCATGATGTAATCAGGTGATAAGTACCTACAATTCGTATATCTCGATTTTTATTTGATATCGGTAACCTAAGGTCAGGTCTATTTCGTGACATTATAAGTCAATGTGGAAGATTAAAAACACGTAAAATCCATAGGAAATGGCTAAATTTGCCAAATTTTCACCAGATCCACCCACTGCCGGATCCAGAACGGTTGTTTGGAGGGGTGCACGGGTGGTTTGAGGGGCCAAATCCCCAAAAGGCTCACACGTTTCTGAAAACTCGTCGGATTTCGCTTGCATGCATTGATGGCTAATTTAAAACAAACTTTAATTAGTAAAAGTTGCTTAGAGTTGCTTCTATATCAGGAAATGTGTCAATTTTGCGCCGATTTCAGGCGGTTGGGGAGGGGGCATGGCCGCTCCCCCCCCCCCCCCCCCCCCCCCCTGGATCCGCCAGTGGATCCACCACTCTTGTCCCAAATGCAAAGCCCTATGTCACATTTCTGTTCTTTTACCTCTACGAGGTCAACTCATGTGACCGCCCAGGTCACGTATGATTTAGAGCAATGTGGTTTTCACCATTGCATTCGGCTTGTCGAGACAAATCAATTGATGTAAGAGTTGACCTTGGCCTGACCTTGACCTGACCTCAGGTCAGGCCAATTTTTTTATATGACCTAACTAGATCACCTTATCGTGCTTCTATATATCAAGGTGGCGAAAACTCTGTGTGAGGTTAATCATGATGATGAGAATTAAAATAACCGGTAACCTCATAGTAAGTAAGTAAAAAACAAATTAAGGCCGAAAATATATTCTTTGATATTTATCTATTGAAGCTTCGTCAGCAATCAATCAATAAATCGATCAATCAATTTGATGACGAAGCTTCAATAGCGAAATATCAAAGAATATAATTTCGGCCTTAATGTATTTCTTTACTTACTTATTATGTAGTTACCGGCTATTGTAATTCTGATTATCGTGCTTCTGTCTTAAGTTATTCCTTAAAACCAATTCGGCATTTTTTTAGAATGTTTAAAAATAAATGGCTTCTGATGACCTAACTATTGGCCTTAGGTCAATTTTGAAGAACCATAGTTACAGCAAATTTAATTATCTTTCGAACACTTTTTATCTTGCGTCGCAAGCTCTTTTATTAACGAGATATAGACGGTTTTAGCGAGGACACTCATATATAGCCGCAATTTGACTTCTGGTGACCACAATATTGACTTGACCTTAAATGACCTAAGTACTTTCGATAGAGATTGTCTCGAGCTATCCAACACTGTCTTTCACTTGCCACTACATTGCGTGTTTTTAGATATTAGGGGGGAGGGGGCGGAAATCACCCCCTCCACCCCCACCCCCCGGCAGTTCGTAGTTGGCGCGAACCCCCAGCAGTGCGTGTGTTAATGGACCTTAATTCGGCAACAGTTCACTAACAAGCAAAATAACTAACTAACTAACTAACTGATATATAAGTAGATAAACATTTGTATCTGAAAAATGCGTGTGTTCTAATGCATTAGTTTGCCAGCATTTGCTTGAGTACGACCGTATAACGATAAATTCATAACAATGTACCCGAAACACTGACCATAACACCGTAAAACACGGCATAGCATAACTCGGTTGAAGCCAAGTATGGTACTCGTACCAAATGTATGCTAAATACATGATTTTGTCCTGGTCAACTTGGTGCGAGCCCGCAACATCACCTAACCAGCTACCTCAGGTTTGGGAGTCAGTCAAGCCCGCCGGTTCTGGATTCAGGCACGATGAAAGCTCCAATTCCGCTTCTCAGACTTGTTGTGCCCTAGTACCAGTGTCGCTCCTTCTTCATGTTTACCAGATATTCTCTAGTTTTTTTTGCTTGTTAGGCGACCCATTTCTTTATATGATAGTGATACCCATTGCCTTAAATATATGACATACTATTGGCAATAACCAGCATTGGGTATGGAAAAGAGCGGTACACGTTAACCCGCGAGTTACTGGGGTATATTTCATAACGCGACTTACTGGGGGGGCTATTTTTAGCCCCCCCCCCCCCTCTGATCTCCGGAACTACTGGGCCGAATGTAAACATTCAAACGGCATTCGATAGCCCTGGGAAATTTATCGAGGAAAACATAATATTGTTGACCTCGGGGTCACCGATGACGTCACAGGTCAGGTCAAGTACAAAATGTTTGACCGTGTCAAAAGGTCTCGATGGATGGAATTGTCGCGCAAAATTGCGATATTAAACGCATAAGCTGTCGATAAATCGGTATGATTCGTGTGTCTGACACTTCTAAGTACCTTTCTAAGCTGTTTATGACCTTAGGTCAGGTCAAGGTCATCCGAGGTCACGAGGTCAAACTGCAGATTACGGACATTAGGCGTTGTAACACATGTTTATGGGTTTGTTTTTCGTCTAGAACGCGAAAAATGACCTTAGAACATTGTTTGTTCCATATAAATAGAAGTAAAAAGCAAAAATAGAAATGCGTTTTTATGCATAGTAATGCTGTGAGCAGTGACCGATTTTTGTCATTTAAAGGTCATAACTCGGGTCATTTTTAAAGATATCGACTTGAAATTAGGTACACATATTCACCGCATACGTCTCGATCACATATATTCCGGTTTTTGGATAACTCTGATTTTTTCTTGAAAATTTTGTTAAAAAAAAAATATTGGATTTCTCACAATTTTGAATTTCACAAAATCTCACAAATCCGAGATAGCAGTTTGATAGCCCAGTCTATTGTCAGTAATTTGATTTAAAACAATTTAGTTTATCTCAAATATCGTACCTTTGACAGCGTTTTCCGCAAACCATTATTTTGCAACAAAAACCAAAGAACATGACGTCACTCTGACGTCATTCCCGGTTGATCTGTCATAGCCTCATACTTTTCCTTTTGCCAACATGTGTAGAATTGATGTGGGAGAAGGTAGTGCAAGTTTGGTGACGATACCGGTGTTTGTTGAGGAGTTATTTCAAAATAACGGGAGGGGGGGCAAAAAATAGCCCCCCCCCCCCAGTAACTCGCGGGTTAACACGTTGCTTCTCTTCAGTCGTGATTTGTTTACGTAGTATTGCCAAAAAGTGCCCCCCAAAAAAACTTTAAAGTAGTTACCACGCCCCTGGATAGGTCAGTTGTGAACTAAGACTTCTATACCAAAACTTCCAGATCTGCACCGACTGCAATTTGTCAGAACGGTTCAGAAAAGTATGTGTCGTGTGACGCTATTGGCCACGGTTCAGAAAATGATGTGTCGTGTGACGCTATTAGCGGCAATGGAATCGCCCAATCAGGCTCAAGCCGGCGGCCGGCCTGTGCGGCTTGGCTTTGACCATGTGCACGCGGCACGCGGGTCGCAAGCGGCGGCGAATCGATGCTGGCCCATCGATGTACATGCGCAGACAGACCTGTGATCCATGACGCTGCCAAATTTAGTAACTAGTATGACGGTATGCTAAGCGGAACGAATGGACTCTAGACGCATATGTTCTTTAAAAACGGCCAATTTTGTATCATAAACATGTTATGAGCTCAATACATGTTTCCATAACTATTGAATAGTGATAATATCGCCTAAATCAGTCATTTATTTCTTGGAATGTATAATATACTAAGACTTATATACCAAAACTTTTCAGAAAATTATATTTTCTTTGCATCCTTCGCGAAAACGGCTAGTATGTTAATTAACATAACAAAAAAAAACATATTTAAATAATATTGTATTTCTTCCGATGAACGTTGACAAATAAACCAATCCCTTGCGCGGTTAACAAATACAGTGCTGATATTCGCTTGCCTTTATCTGCTCAATAAAGGTGAAAAAATGTAGAATTAAAATGACGTCAGGAGTTCCTTACATTTGAGGAGCCATAAGTCGGTCAAAGTGATGATATTAATTTGAAATTTGGTTTGTGTATTAAAGGCTCATACTTGGTTCTCTAACACAAAATTCCGTTACTTAATGCTCTAATACATGTTACGGGTTCCTGAATATTTTGGAAAAGTAACTTTGATGATATTGTATACAATTGGTTTACTTATGGTGTAAAAAACGTAAATTGGGAACATAAGACATTGCAGGTTTGTAGCTAATGCAATTGTCTATAATTTCACATCTTTTGATCGTGCCTTACTCAAAGTCTCGTGTTTGTGATATTTGTCAAGTCAATAGTTTTTTATATCCTCGTATGTGGTGACGGCACTAAATTTACTATATTTCAAACACTACTCGCCAAAATTGCTTCAGTTTTGCACAAGAGACGGTGCATTAATGTAGAAGGTGCACGAAGTTTCGCATTGATAGCTGCATTGTTTTTGAGCTATTGCGAATATTCATCAGGGCGACAATATTTGCGCACCACTGAATGATAGCATCTTAACCATGCTGACTAGAGATTCATAGTTAATCAGGTCAGCGCGGGTATGAGTGCTGCAAAGAGTTTCAAGAGGTAAGGCAAGACCAAATAATAATTGCAAGTTGGCAAGTTTACAGAATGTAACCCTGCCGTATAGATCGTTACGCTTTCAGGAGTTCATTTGTTGTTTTCTCGCTACTCGTCGATTGAATGCTTCCTTGTGACGTTTCATTAACCATTATGAAAAATGGCAAGCGATACGTGATGACCGCGTTACGTGTGACTGAAATGACCCAAATAAGTGCAAAAAGGTACATGATAAATATAACAACTGCACGCGAACATGAGCTTGTCTTACGCCCACTGGCTTCGTTATTGGTGTAATAAAGTAGCATTACCACAATCATTTGGTCATAATTTAAACAGTCATTTCAACCACTTGAGTGTAGCACCAGAGGTGCAAAAACCTTCCAACACACCAACGAGCGTCTGTGAAAACAACCGGGTGGAATCTTCTGAAAAAGTGACACATTCTGGCTAAATAGACCAATTTCTACAATTCAAGTTGCTTCGATGATTCCGTGTCCAATTTGACACCCGTGAAATTCTGCCACAAAAGCAGTCGCTGATTGGTCTAAAGGACGCTGTGAGCATGTTCTCAAGTCTGAACACAATTATTTCGACACAGCTCAATATGTGCGCCATAGTCGCCGCAATATTGGGAGGTAGCGGAGGTAGCAAAATCCTTCCAACTTTGTGCCACCTGTGTGATAGCCCTGTGATGTAACGGAAGTTAGCCCACATTCAGCCTACATTCAGCCCAGCCTAGATTCGGGCTACCATATGTAGGGAAAAACTGTATTGCCTCATTTCTCCTTAACCAAGCAAACAATAGCGTTTTCGAAAGTACCAATCGAAAGAACTCATCAGCCCAAAGACAGACGGGCCAAAAAATCGCCACATTTTCCATAGGAAGAAAGTTATAGACTTCCAGAATTTTGAATTCAGGAAGTCTATAATTCAGAATTTTGGGCATATGAGGGGGCCCCTACGATTTTCTTCAAAATCGGCACAGACACTCTTCTCTACGAGGCAAGTAATCTGGCTGAAGAGGCCATCATTTGCATTGAAGCCTAAGGGGTTAAAAATCAAAAACCCATAGGAAATATACTTTCCCCATTTTCCCCCAAGTTTATTTTCAAAACTACTCGACACTCATCAGTCTAAAGTCAGCCGTGCCAAAAAACTTCCCACTTTTCCCATAGGAAGGAAATTATAGGCAATTCAGAATTTTGGGTCTATGAGGGGCCCCTACGATTTTCTTCAAAATCGCCACAGACACTCTTCTCTACGAGGCAAGTAATCTGGCTGAAGAGACCAACATTTACATTAAAGTCTAAGGGGTTCAAAACCCCCTAGGAAATATACTTTCCCATTTTCCCCCAAAGTTTATTTTCAAAACTGCTCGAGTTGGGTATCAATCGAAAGCACTCATCAGCCCAAAGACAAACGTGCCAAAAAAATCGTCACCTTTTTCATAGGAAGGAAGTTATAGGCAATTCAGAATTTTGGGCCTATGTGGGGGCCCTTACGATTTTCTTAAAAATGGCACAGACACTCTTCTCTACAAGGCAAGTCATCTGGCTGAAGAGACCATCATTTGCATTAAAGTCTAAGGGGTTAAAAAACAAACAAGGAAATATGCTTTCCCTATTTTCCCCCAAAGTTTATTTTCAAAACTGCTCGAGTTGGGTATCAATCGAAGCCACTCATCGCCCCAAAGACAGGTGTGCCAAAAAATCGCCACTTTTCCCTTAGGAAGGAAGTTATAACCAATTCAGAATTTTGGGCCTATGAGGAGGTCCCTACGATTCTCTTCAAAATCGGCACAGACACTCTTCTCTACGAGGCAAGTAATCTGTCTGAAGAGACCATCATTTGCATTGAAATCTAAGGGTTTCCAAATCAAAACCACCTAGGAAATATACTTTCCCCATTTTCCCAAAAAGTTATTTTCAAAACTACTTGAGTTGGATATCAATGGAAGTACTCATCAACCCAAAGACAGACGTGCCAAAAAAAAACACTTTTCCCATAGGAAGGCAGTTATAGGCAATTCAGAATTTTGGGCATATGAAGGGGACCCTACGATTCTCTTTAAAATTGGCACATACACTCTTCTCTACGAGGCAAGTAATCTGGCTGAACAGACCGTCATTTGCGTTGCAGTCTAAAGGGTTCAAAAGCCCCTAGGAAATATACTTCCCCCATTTTCCCCCAAAGTTTATTTTCAAAACTGCTCGAGTTGGGTATCAATCGATAGCACTCATCGGCCCAAAGACAGCCATGCCACAAAAACGCCACTTTTCCCAAAGGAAGGAAGTTGTAGGCAATTCAGAATGTTGGGCCTATGAGGAGGCCCTTACAATTTTCTTCGAAATCGGCACCGACACCCTTCTCTACGAGGCATGTAATCTGGCTGAGGAGACCATCATTTGCATTCAAGTGTAAGGGGGTGCAAAATCTAAACCCCCTAGGAAATATACTTTCCAATTTTCCCCCAAAGTATATTTTCAAACCTGTCGAGTAGGGTATCAATCGAAAGCAGTCTTTAGCCAGACGTGCCGAAAAGAAAACACTTTTCCCATAGGACGGAAGTTATATGCAATTCAGAATATTGGGTCTATGGAGGGGCCCCTACGATTTTCTTCAAAATCGGCACAGACACTCTTCTCTACGAGGCAAGTAATCTGGCTGAAGAAACCATCATTTGCATTGAAGGCTAAGGGGTTCGAAACCTCCTAGGAAATATACTTTCCCCATTCTCCCCCAAAGATTGTTTTCAAAACTGCTCGAGTTGGGTATCAATCGAAAGTACTCATCAGCCCAAAGACCGTGCGCCAAAAAAAATCAACTTTTTCCATAGGAAGGAAGTTATAGACAATTCAGAATTTTGGGCCTATGAGGGGGCCAGTACGATTTTCTTCAAAATCCGCACAAACACTCTTCTCTACAAGGCAGATCATCATTTGCATTGAAGTCTAAAGGGTTCAAAACCCCCTAGGAAATATATTTCCCCCATTTGCCTCCAAAGTTTATTTTCAAAACTGCTCGAGTTGGGTATCAATCACTCACAATCTTTTTTGCGGCGGCCCAGAGACAGACGTGGAAAAAATCGTCACTTTTTCATAGGAAGGAAGTTATAGGCAATTCAGAATGTTGGGCCTATGAGGAGGCCCCTACGATTTTCTTCAAAATCGGCACAGACACTCTTCCCTACGAGGCAAGAAACGAGGCTTCCCTACGCAAGCAAGGAAATTGTAAGGGCCCCATATCATATCATGTGCCCAAAATTCTGAATTGCATATAATTTCCTTCCTATGGGAAAAGTATTTTTGTTGCACGTCTGTCTTTGGGCTGAGGAGTACTTTCGATTGATACCCAATTCGAGCAGTTTTGCAAATAAATTTTGGGGAAAATGGGGAAAGTATATTTATTACAGGGTTTTGATTTTGAACACCTTAGACTCCAATGCAAATGATGGTCTCTTCAGCCAGATTACTTCCTTCGTAGAGGAGAGTGTCTGTGCCGATTTTGAAGAAAAGCATAGCGGCCCCCTCATAGGCCCACAATTCTGAATTGCCTATAACTTCCTTCCTATGGAAAAAATTGTTTTTGTTGGCACGTCTGTCTTTGGGCTGATGAGTGCTTTCAATTGATACCCAACTCGAGCAGTTATGAAAATAAGCTTTGGGAGAAAATGGGGAACGCATATTTCCTAGGAGATTTTTAACCCTTTAGACTTCAATGCAAATAAATGATGGTCTTTTCAGCCAGATTACTTGCCTCGTAGGGAGGAGTGTCTGTGCCGATTTTGAAGAAAATCGTAGGGCCCATCATAGGCTCACAATTCTGAATTGCCTATAACTTCCTGCCTAAGAGAAAGGTGCCAATTTTTGGGGCACATCTGTCTTTGGGCAGATGAGTGCTTTCGATTGATATCCAACTCAAGCAGTTTCGAAAATAAACTTGGGGGAAAATGGGGAAAGTATATTTCCTATGGGGTTTTGATTTTAAACCCCCTTTGACTTCAATGCAAATAATGGTCTCTTCAGCCAGATTACTTGCCTCGTAGAGAAGAGTGTCTGTGCCGATTTTGATGAAAATCGTGGGGGCCCCCTCATAGGCCCTAAATTATAAATTGCCTATAACTTCCTTCCTATGGGAAAAGTGGCGATGTTTTTGGCACGTCTGTCTTTGATCAGGGGGCATAAGGTACCCCCACCGAAAAACAAAACTCATCGGATTTGGCCCACTATATTTTCAGAGGGGCATATTTTCAGCATTTTTTCTTTAAAAAATACAAAAAACATTAATTTTTCTTCTTCTCGAAATAGAACCCTACTTCCAAAGGGACACATACGGACAAGGGGCACGTACTTGAGGAGGAGGTGTAATTGCCCCGTTTGCTCCCCCCCCTTGGGTACGCCTATGAACACCTCAGTTAAAGAAGTGGATGGCAAACATACAATTTTGCACTCGGGCATGCCGAAATCCACCTACCACGTTCCCCGACTTAAAAAAATCAACCCTGCCCTATTCCCCGTTCTGCCGAAGTCCCAGGCATGCGGAACCTCGCCCTGTCCTGCACACAGGCTTGTCCAAATCAGCCCTGTCTCCACTGGCGGATCCAGCCTCTCTCCGTGTGTGTGTGTGTGTGTGTTGTGAGGGGGGGGCATCTTTTTTTGCGGCAAAAAGGTACCCCCATTTTTTTCCCTGCAGATTTGGGCCGGTCACATATTTTGGTATTCGAGCTAAGAAATTAACTTTTCAAATTCACAAACATTGATTCTGTGGATTTTTTCCCGAAATTTTGGGGGTCAAAAACACAAACTTCCGAAAATCCGAGATTGCCAATTTGAAGAGAATGTCATTTCCTTTCTTTTCACGTTTTGTATTTGTAATTTGCTTCAAAACTCTTTTTTTTCTACGATTGTTCAAACATGTATTGTTTTCCACCAAAAATGGTATGACATGGCGTCAATAAAACGTCATTATCTCCCAAAATGCTGCATGCCTTCATTGGAATTTCGTGAGTAAACGTATAATTGATGCAGCATAAGGTACTTCATGTTTGACGTTGATATATATTATAGTTTCCAAGCTATTGAGAAAATCCGGGAGGGAAAGGGGGGCAGATTCTGCCCCCCCCCCCCCCCCCCCCAGCGGGGCGTGGGTTAAGTGTCACCGGGGCTGCTTGAATTGCATCATGTGCGCTGTTTTGTCTATCATTGAAAGAAAGTGATACATACAAACTTCAAATTCAATCACTCAAGAGAAAAAACTTCGGTTTTAATGAAGTTTTCTCCTAAGATCATTGTTTTTCACGTTCAGTGCAAGGAACGCGCGGGGGTGGCCGGGGGGGGATACTTGTATTGAATGCCCCTCTCATATTCATGTAGGGGGAGGGAGCATTTGCCCCTGATGTCCCCCTGGATCCGCCAGTGCCAGCAATTACCGCCAAGGAGAGCCTCTGCCAGACATTTAATGAAATTCATTTTCCCCTTTTCCAAATTTGTATAAGCAATTGCGAAAGTTGTGTCATGCCGCGAAGCGTCGCGAAATTTTCCGGTTTTTGACTGGATAGCTGGATTTTGACTGCTGCCAAGACAATTTTTACGAATTTACGATAAATTGGGAACGCGCGGGGGGGGGGGGGGGGGCATACTTATATTGAATGCCACTCCCCCTACCCCCAGATTCCTGCTGGGGGGGGGGGGGGGAATTTGCCCTTGATGCCCCCCCCCCCCTGGATCCACCAGTGCCTGTCTCCACCCATAAGGTCTGCCGAAATTCACCCTGCTCCTGTTCTCTCTAGCTCTGTTCTCTGTTTCCCCCCCCCCCCCCCCCAAAAAAAAAAAAATCACCCAGCGGCATCGACCTGAGGATGGCACCTTGTTTGAGGACGGCACCTGGCCAGAGGGCAGCACCTGGTCTGAGGACCTCACCTCGTATGGTCTGAGGGCGGCCGGCGGCACCTAACCTGCGGGCGGTACCTCATTTGAGGACGGCACCCAGGCCACTTCCGGCCGCTCTGTTTAGCCGCCCCTGTAGAAGGAAGGGCGCCTGCAGGCATTCCAGGAGCCCTTTTGTATTGTATTGTATTAAACAATTCAAGCACTCTCCATTTTAAAATGGCTATTCCGAGTGTCGGGTCAGGGTAAAGAAGAGAGACATGTTAAAAGACACTCGGTATACAACACACAATAAGATCAGATGCATATAAATGTACACACAGGCTATAGACAATATAACACACCCACACCCACACCCACACCCACACCCACACCCACACCCACACCCACACCCACAGACAGACAGACAGACAGACACAGACAGACAGACAGACAGACAGACAGACAGACAGACAGACAGACAGACAGACAGACAGACAGACAGACAGACAGACAGACAGACAGACAGACAGACAGACAGACAGACAGACAGACAGACAGACAGACAGACAGACAGACAGACAGACAGACAGACAGACAGACAGACAGACAGACAGACAGACAGACAGACAGACAGACAGACAGACAGACAGACAGACAGACAGACAGACAGACAGACAGACAGACAGACAGACAGACAGACAGACAGACAGACAGACAGACAGACAGACAGACAGACAGACAGACAGACAGACAGACAGACAGACAGACAGACAGACAGACAGACAGACAGACAGACAGACAGACAGACAGACAGACAGACAGACAGACAGACAGACAGACAGACAGACAGACAGACAGACAGACAGACAGACAGACAGACAGACAGACAGACAGACAGACAGACAGACAGACAGACAGACAGACAGACAGACAGACAGACAGACAGACAGACAGACAGACAGACAGACAGACAGACAGACAGACAGACAGACAGACAGACAGACAGACAGACAGACAGACAGACAGACAGACAGACAGACAGACAGACAGACAGACAGACAGACAGACAGACAGACAGACAGACAGACAGACAGACAGACAGACAGACAGACAGACAGACAGACAGACAGACAGACAGACAGACAGACAGACAGACAGACAGACAGACAGACAGACAGACAGACAGACAGACAGACAGACAGACAGACAGACAGACAGACAGACAGACAGACAGACAGACAGACAGACAGACAGACAGACAGACAGACAGACAGACAGACAGACAGACAGACAGACAGACAGACAGACACATACACGCACATACACGCATACACACATACACACATACACACATACACACATACACACATACACACTTACACACTTACACACATACACATAATACACGCATAATTGCAATATAATTGCAATGTAATTGCAATATAATTGCAATACAGCATAAACACTCACACGCTTGGTCACACCTAGCCGACCCCGCTCCGCTGTTTCATCAGCAGATGTTGCCTCAGCTCATTTTTTAAACGTGTTGTTGGTAGGCATCTGATTGTTGAGGGCAAGGCGTTGTAGGGGGGTTGTATTTTTTTTAGAATGCAGTTGTAGCTACAACCCCAAAAGTATATACAGTTCCGCATGTGGTCCCAACTGTTAAACTTTTTTAGGGGAACTATTGCTGAGAATGTCATAAGCAATGAATATGCATCTAAAAGTTGGTGTGGATTTTCCACAACAACTTTCAAGATGGTGTGGAACTTTCCACACCAACCACATACAAAGCTACGCCCATGGGCCTGCAGCAGTATGACTTAGCTCGACTGCCTGCCATTTGGCAATACAGGGGCCCTGCACGAACGCCATTCAGCGTACCTCCACAAGGCCAAAGCGCTTTCGGGGTTATGAAGTCGCCGTAATGACTGAGCAACACGTCATGAATGTCCAACGTGACGTCATCACTTACCATTGGCGCATGGCAGCCGCCGCCGTGGCCGCCGTGAGCAACACGTGACGAATGTCCCCCCATGACGTCATCAATTACCATTGGCGCATGGCAGCCGCCGCCGTGGCCGCCGTGAGCAACACGTGACGAATGTCCCCCCCATGACGTCATCACTTACCATTGGCGCATGGCAGCCGCCGCCGTGGCCGCCGTGAGCAACACGTGACGAATGTCCCCCGTGACGTCATCACTTACCATTGACGCATGGCAGCCGCCGCCGTGGCCGCCGTGAGCAACACGTGACGAATGTCCCCCCGTGACGTCATCGCTGACCATTGACGCATGGCAGCCGCCGCCGTGGCCGGAGCAACACGTGACGAATGTCCCCCCGTGACGTCATCACTTACCATTGACGCATGGCAGCCGCCGCTGTAGCCGAATATAAGTGCTTTCCATGTCAGGATCGCCGACCGTACGGCCACCATTTGTAAAGGATCCATCCATAAATCACCCAAAACGAGCCCAGTGAGTCAGTGGCGGATCCAGGGGGGGGGGTGTAGGGGCTGAAGCCCCCTGCCTTAGAAAACGTCGCCCTCGGGCACCGCGACGCCGTTCTTGCAAAGAATTTGCCGGCGCCGAAGTCGCCGTACCGTTATCGGGAGGCCACCAGGGAGCCCTTGTGTCTATCGACAGCGTCGTAGCACTCTTGAAACGCACCCTGGCACCCTCAGAAGACATCTTGCCGCTCTCACAACGCATTATGCTGCCCTCGAAAGGCATCATGCCGCCCTCAGAGCGCATTATGCCGCCCTCGGTAAGCATCGTGTCGCCCTCGGAAAACATCGTGCCGCCCTCAGAGTGCATTATGCCACCCTCAGAAGATGTCTTGTCGCCCTCTGAAGGCATTTTGCCGCCCTCAGAGCACATTATGATGCCCTTAGAGTGCAATATGCCGCCCTTGGAAGGCATCCTGCCGCCCTCAGAGCGCATTATGCTGCTCTTGGAAGGCATCATGCCGCCCTCGGAAGACATCTTGCCGCCCTCGGAAGGCATTTTGCCGACCTCAGAGCGCATTATGCCGCCTTCGGAAGGCATTCATGCCGTCCTCGGAGTCCAGAGAGCATTATGCTGCCTTCGGAAGGCATCATCCCGCCCTCGTAAAACATCTGGCCGCCCTCGGAAGACATTTTGCCGCCCTTGAAGTGCAATATGTCGACCTCGGAAGATGTCTTGTGGCCCTCGGAAGGCATCTTGCCGCCCCCAGAGCGCATTATGCCGCCCTCAGAGTGCAATATGCCGCCCTCGGAAGGCATCCTGCTGCCCTCAGACAGACAGACAGACAGACATTTGTGTATTGGAGTCATCCACAATCGACTTGTGGCTATTACAACCCCACAACAAATCAAAACAAAGAACAATGTCAAACAAACAAAGACAAAAGGTGTAAAGCAACGACATCGTAGATGCGGTACAGGCGCAGTAAAGATGCGAACAGAAAAACGCACGAAGGGCGGAGCGTAGCGTTGGGTATAGATAGCAGTTCAGTCGGGGCGAGGCGTAGCCGCCAGCAAGTGTCGCCTCAGGTGAGGGCCGGACAGAGGCGTAGGGAGTCGCAAAGGCTCAGGCGGGACAGTGTTGAATAAGACAGGCGCCCGTCAAACAAATCGCCTTTTGCCCATCTCGGTGCGGGACTTAGGCACGTAGAGCTCATGGTCCCGCCGAGTTGGTCGGTCGTGTACCTCCGCCAGTGGTAAAGCCGGTGGCCAGTGACTCCGGTTCCCCGCGGCATCTCACTTCGTATGTCAGACACAGCGTTTGATGATTAGTGAGCTCCTTTGTATTGAGCCAACCCAGTCTGTTCAGCAAGTCCGAAACGTGATCACATTTTTGGCGACCGTAGATGACTCGGGCTCCATAGTTGATAATTTGTTTAATGCGAGAAAAATTTCGCTGAGTGCCGTTTCCGTAGACCGTAAGGCCGAACTTGCGAAAGATCCAGGGCGTCGACAAGGGTGTAAATTACGGACGACGGCAGGTGCCCCTCAAGTAACTAAGGATTCCAAAGCATCGTCTGGTAATGAGGGAGATATGTGAATCCCAGCTTAGGGTATTATCAAACATTCCGCCGAGATTTTTGGCATCTGCGACTGGCAGGAGATCGTTGTCACGAAATTTCACGGACAAATTTGGGACGTGCCGAACGTTTGGCGGACTGCCTAAAAGCATCACCTGGGTCTTCCCTGCGTTAACTTTCAATATATTTGCTCTGAACCAGATATCAAGGGAAGATAAAGTTTGGGGAACTATCAAAGCGTTCAAAGTTGTAGCATTCAATGCTTGTACCATCCAAAACCGCAGCCAACAACGCTTGCGACATCCAAAATTCGCCCGGGTAGGGGACATCTTCATGAGCCAAACCCGCCGCATCCAAAATGGTTCTCGCCGCATCCAAAACCGTAGCATACAGCCACATACAAAGCCGTGGCAGTGAAGCTTGCGCCATCCAAAACTGTCTGGCGCGGTCATATTGGAACTACTAATTGCAGTGAAACCCGCTAGATGGAGGGACTAGCGGGGTGATGACGTAGTCGCTCTGGCACGCAAGCCGGCTACAGTGGAATATGTTTATGCGAATGGACATCTGACACCACACTGGGCCCGACGTCGCCTCGCATCGGCCGGCAGCTGTCGGGCGGAGAGGAGGGTGGCTGGTACAGACCGGCGGAATGGGGAGTGTTACATCGAGACCGTGGGAAAGCTAATGGTAAAGCCCAGGCTACACTATGCGTGATTGTCAAGGAAATCACGCGCGTGTCCTCCGTGTTTGCAGCACTTCCTTGACGTCCGGGATCTGCCGGTCAAGCAAATCACGCAAGGAAAATGGATAAACCACTGCATTTTTTTAATCGATAAACCACTGCATACAATTTGCTCAAACGCTTCTTCATTCATCTTCCGCTACGATACTCAGCACAAATTATTCATGTTTAGGTCTAGTATAGACCTAAACATGCGCGAAATCAAGCAAAATGATAAAAACCCTGCAACACGCAATCTCGGGAAACACGACAAGTTCAGAATTTTGAACTTTTCATCGTTCCGTCCGTGACGGGTCTGCGGAATTTCCTTGACGTTTCATCCGGGATATGCGTGATGTGCCAGTGTAGCTCACCCAATGCATTTACTATCAGCTGAACTTTCTCTGTCACGCAAATCCCGACAACACGGATAACACGCACGTGATTTTCAGGAAATCACGCCTGGGCTTAAAGCTACGACACTTGTTGCTAAGGCCAAGAAAATCGCTCACGAGGATGGGCGTTAGCTGCCACGTTTCGATATGCGATTACCGGCCCATTCCGGTAAACCTCATGGTACTAGCTTATGGTACTACTACTACCACCATAGTTATTGGCGGATCCAGAACTGTGGTTTGGGGGGGAATTCCAAAACAAAAATCACACAACTCTGAAAACTCATCGGATTTTGTTTGCTTATGCATTGATAGCTGATTAAAAAAAACTTCCTTTGTAAAAGTTGCTTAGATTGTCTTCTATGTAAGGAAATGTCAATTTTGTGCCGATTTCAGGCGGTTCGGAAGGGGGCCATGGCCACAATGCCCCCCCCCCCCCCTCCTGGATCCGCTAGTGTCTGCAACGGATTTAATTAACGAATTTCTTATTCTATAATTAATTATTAATTGTGATGATTTATTATTGAAAATTTTACATACGACTAATTTAATAGTAATACATAAATATAATAGTTAACCCATTAAGCAAGTACCAAGGTGTGTTCTAGATGGGCTGGATCAACAGTTTTCTGGTCGCATAGGGAGAGCCACGTCCTGACATAGCTTCAAAAACTTCCGCCCTCTAACTTCAGGCGTTATCGAAATATAGAGACACCGCCTCTAAACGAGACGGTCCGGTTTTGACCAGGTGGTCCGAGAGTGATAGTAGTGGCCAGGCGCCGCTCCGCCAGCCGTCCCGTCCCCCCCCCCCCCCCCCCCTCCCCGCGCGCCTTTTGCCGTGTGCCCGGTAACCTGACCCCTGTTCCTCTCCCCTCTACTGCGCGCGCTCCCACGCTGCTTTCTGCATTAGTGACGGCTGACGTGGCAGACATGACTCGTGGCACGTGAAAAGCGACCGTGGGGACAATTAAGAGATCTGTTTAGGCAGTGGAGCAGTTCATGTTCCTATACTTGATCCTATTCCGATCCGACTCCGCCACTCCGCCTTTCTGCTCGGCTGTTTCCCACTCCACATACCACGGCGTTGAACCAGGGCCGCACCATCGCAACTGATTCATGTTCCGTCCGCTCACAAGGCTAACAAGGAGACCACTAAGCGAGGGCTATTCCGACGGGCTGTATTGGGATTCAATGCACATGTGGAAAGATTACAAGCTGCTGATCCGTTCCACGCAATGTTTGCTAGCTTCAGAGAAGAGTTCGCCATGGGCCGGGCTGGCCCTATGGTCCATGGGCCGGGCCTGGGCCGGTCCTCAACTTCAAGGAAATCACCGGGCTCTGGACGGGCCTGGGCGGATAATTTTGAAGTAATGCGCGCAAGCTCAGGTCAGCTTAAAAATATTGTAACCAGCAGTTCACTTACACAGCAACACACTGTTGCTGTGGCTGTGTGCGTTTTTGGGGGGTTAGCATAGTTGGATCATTGTTTCACATTTATAGTATACAAGTAAATATGCTAGGACACAAGTGAATATGCCAGGCCCAGTCGGGCCTGGTAGGATAATGATTGCAAATTTTGTGAAAATAATGATATCTGATATCTGATATCTGATATCTGAACGGGCCGGACCGGGCCTGGGCTTGGTGTTCATGGGCCTGGGCCGGGCCGGGCTGGGGGCTGGTGGGCCCGTGTCGAACACTGCTTCAGAGCAAGTGTGATAAAATATGTAAGAGACAATCCCGTTTGATGTTGGTGATTGATGATTGGTTGTCATGTGGTTTTAGTATTTTAGTATTGTATATTTTCGTGTGTATTTGGTTTGTCTTGTTTCCTGACTTCACCTATTAGTGGGTTTATTGACCTGTTGGTGATCAATAGATAAATCAATAAATGGAGGTGGCACCTGAAATCGATAGACGAGGCCAAAATATGATGTAACTTCATCACATTTTGCCTATAAACGTTCCTACCGAAAGATATTGGCAGTTCAATACCGACAAGCGAGCCACGCTTATATCGGTCGGTACTCAGCAAGTACTCGGTAGCAAATTCAGTAAATTAGCCTCCTAAGCATTGTTATTTATCATGAAGGTATGCAATATGTTTCCTGCACTCTTATCTTTTGCGAATATGTGCCAAACTTTTATTAACAATCAACAATCATTTGAAAAAAGTGCATTGCAATCGGCAGTTTAGGTTGGCCCCGGACTGCAACCTATTTAGCATCGGCGATTTGTTTATAAGTGCCAATTCAACAACGCTGAATATATTGATGCAAAAGTGCCCAGATGTTGCACTTTCCAATAGTGGAGGGAAAATATCGATCATTAATTTTCCCAAACTTCCAACTTTGAATTAGGGAATAATTGTATTTAATTCTTAAATTTAGATCACATCATTTGAATACCATAACGGTAGCGAAATAAATTGTTGCTAACAAAATACAAAGGTGATTATCTCCCTTTAAGAGCCTCTTTGCGATTTTCAAAAATGGAATCAATTCGGCAAAACTAGCAGTGATAATGTCATATAACAATGCGCATGATTTTATTGAAAAATAGGCGTATTTGACCTGCGTCGGTTTCCGCTACTGTGTGTTTTCTTTCATTTGCAGCATCTCGCTATGATCATGATACTTGTTATCGAAAGCTTTGCGACCTATGTCCTATAATATAAAACATGGTTTGAGTTATTATTGTCATTATACACCATCTATCATGAACCAGTTACAATAACTGATTCATGATAGATGTATATGTGTAAATGTATATGTGTGTGCAGCTGGTCGCATGGCCTATAACAGGGGTGGAGCTTCTCCAGAAAAGTGGGGGGCTGAGCTGGGAAAGTCGCTTAAAGTACCATGGAAATCCACAAAAATACAGATTTGTCCCCGGTATTGACCGACTTCCTCGTTAAGGTTGAGGGGGGGGGGGTTGAAGCCACCTCAACTGAATAGGACATTACATCCCTGGCCTATAACTTGGACAGAACTGTTCAAATGTGCATCTCGCCAACAATTATAACTTGTTTAAACTTGCCCCCCCCCCCCCCGTGGCCGTTGTTTGCCTTGACTGGGGGGGGGGGGCATTAGTTAATCTGTTAGACGAGTTCCTGGTTCTTTTGGTGCCCCATCCATCAAATGCATCGTAAGTCTTCTAGAGAGCGAAGTTGTCGTGACTCCAATGTAGATTTCTTGACGAAGCCTACAATCTTCGTGTGGACATATAAATTGATAAACCACATTGGTGCACTTCAACTTGTCTTTACTCGTGTTGAGATTGTTTTTCATTACTAAGTTTCGTGTTTTCTTGTTTTGATAGTAAACAAGTTCTTGTTTTGATAGTAAGTTCAAGTTTTTGTTTTTTGTCTATGCATTTCACCTTCTTTTGTATTACGTACGACTCGTTTGTACTACGTACGACTCGTTCGTCAACTTTGTACGCTGAACTCATCAAGTTACGGTAATAGAGTTGAACGTAGCTAGTTGTTTGACCCTGCATGACACTGATTGACATACTTCTTTAGCTGCGCTTCAATCTCCGTATCTACTGCCTTATTTGAATAGCCGTTGTTCACTATAAAGACCTCCTTTGCTCTACAAAATTCAGAGTGTAAAAGTTCATATGTAGAGCATATCTATTATATTGCAGAGCATATCTATTAGCATATTGCAGAGCATGTAGAGCATATCTACTATATTGCTCTTCTCACAAAGGCTCTTATCACACTCACTTTATATTTTTCAGGGCATTCGTTTTTTTGCGTTCATTACGTCCCCTGTGTTTGTGGGCTTACGGAAAACACTAGTGGTGAATTTACCATCTCTACTATCCACTAGGACGTCTAAAAATGACAACGTTTGTCAATGCTCTTTTCAAAAGTGAAACGTAAGACAGAGTTGTTCTCCAGACTAGCTATCAAGCTTTGTAAATGTTCATTGCTCCGCACTTCTACAAAAAAATGTCATCTACATACCTGCAGTAGGTCGAAGGCGCAATATTGGTATCATTTAAAGCTTTGTTCTCAACAAAACACATGTAGAAGTTAGCGAAGAGTGGCCCCAGAGGCAAACTTATTGCCACACCTTCTTTTTGCAAGTACAGTTTTCCATCTGGACCGCGAAATAGAGATTCGGTGGTGCAGGCACGTAACAGTTTCTCTAAGAGCGCTTTAGATAGCTTTGACGGAGGCAGTTTGTTGCTACGTTTATCGTATACTTCATCAAGAATGATCTTGACGGTATCCTCGACTGGAACGTTAGTGAAAAGGCTTTCCACGTCGATAGACGCTATGTCGCCCTGTGGCCTCTTAGCCCGCAAGATATCTACAAATTCTTCTACTGATTCTAGAGTGCTGTGCTGGTATGTACAGTTTTATGAGTGTGTTAAGTCGCTTTGCTAAGTTGTAAGTTGGAGTGTAAATCTGCGATATGATTGGCCTTAACGGTTTGCCCGGCTTCTGTGTTTTTACATTGCCATATGCATAACCAGGAGAATATTCACCAGTTATTTTGACAAAATGTACACCGCCATTCACCGCATTAGAACTGACAATAACTCGATTCACTTTAGCCTTGAGTGCATCAGTAGGGTCTTTTTTGATAGGTTCAAACTTGCTTTCGTCTCCCAGTATGTCCTGCATTTCAGTATGTTAAGTCCAAGGTTTAGGAATTGGTGCTGCGCTTCGGTGAGATGCACAGAAGACAGATTGACGTAGCCGTGCACAAGTTCCAAGAAACTTTCACGCATATATGGCGACGATCTCAAACTTCGTGCGAGCTAGCAAGGCTACGTCAATCTGTCTTCTGTGCATCTCACCGAAGCGCAGCATCAATTCCTAAACCTTGGACTTAACTGCCATACTCAATCGCCCACCAATTTGACTGAGAAGAAGGCGGAGTTAGAACTTCTCTACCAAGATGTTCTCAGACTTGAAAAAGATAAGAAAGTTGAAGTTAGTCCAAATTTGCGTAATGAGCTCATAGGTGAAGGCGCTAAACTACGGGGCAATTCGCAGTGAGCTAATTGACGAAAGAGCTAAGAGAGGCAGCAAAACAGCTCAGAGAAGATGAAAGAATTGACATCCGGAAGGCCGATAAGTCTTCTGTTTTCGTCATCCTCGATCGCGATGAGCATTTACAGAAAATTCAGAACATACTGGGAGACGAAAGCAAGGTTGCACCTATCAAAGGAGACCCTAATAATGCACTCAAGGCTAAAGTGAATCGTGCTATTGTCAGTGCTAATGCGGTGAATGGCGGTGTACATTTTGTCCCCATAACTGGTGAGTATTCTCCTGGTTATGCATATGGCAATGTAAAAACACAAGCCGGGCAAACCGTTAAGGCCAATCATATCGCAGAGTCACACTCCAACTTTTAACAACTTAGCAAAGCGACCTAACACGTACGGTGGCGCTCGGCGCGCCGCGGCACCACGGCGCGTTCTCTCACGGTGTAATGTGATACCCGCCCGCCCTGGGTCTGCCGCCCTCACATCATCACCCCATATTTATCTTTCATCAACACCTAACGGCTACCAGAATTCGGCGGGACGGGAGGGCGGGAGGGCACGGGTTTTGTTAGTCCTCGAGTAACCGATGTCATTTTACAGCTTCAAACCAACCCAAGAGACGTTTTATTAGTGGATCGCCGGCTTAAACGCGAACATTTTGAGCATACATGTGACGACAGTGGTCGTTGGAGCCGATTCAGTGGCTGTTAGTTGTATTCTACTGGTCCATATTGCACTGGGCTGTAAGTGGAATGATTCAAAACTGTACCAGTCTATCGAGCAAGGTGCATTGTGTATTTGAGTATGGGTACGTAAGCCGGTTTTTCTGGGAAATACGCACTGTCTCATTTTGAGCTCTCATTTTGAGCATCCATGTGACGACAGTGGTCGTTGGAGCCGATTCAGTGGCTGTTAGTTGTATTCTACTGGTCTATATTGCACTGGCTACAAGTGGCATGATTCAAAACCGTACCAGTCTCTATTGAGCAGGATGCCTTGTGTATTTGAGTATAGGTACGTAAGCCGGTTTTTCTGGGAAATACGCACTGTCTCATTAACCCTATTTGTAACAGGGGGGGGCGGATTCCGCCCCCCCCCCCCTCATGTTTTTTCGCAGATATCTCCAGAAAGGCTGGGAGCAGGCACATAAAATTTTGGGACTTTTCATAGAATTGAATACCGCATTTGGAGTCAAAATTTTGAGTTCTTAACCTGAACAGAGGCGGTTCCAGGGTACAGTTTTGGGTGGGTTCGGAGGCGATATTTGGCGATAATACGGAAATGCGATCTTCACGGTTTCTTCGTAACTGCCTCAAGTATGAAGGAGCTACATCGGTTCACGGTGATTACAACAAGTGAAAATTAGTTGATGTTAATGAAATATCATTAAAATTTCATGGCAGAGGCGGTTTCAGGGGCTTGAAAAGGGGGGTTTCCAGGAAGTATTCAATGCTTGGCGGGAAGCAAATAGAGCAAGGTAAGGGGCATTTATAGTTATCAAGATGTAAAAGATAGCTTCTGCTTCCATTATTTGCATAATTTATTACATATAGAGTTTCAGGGGCGTGTTCAGGCACATGAAAAGGGGGGTGACTGGCTTGGTGATGACGATATGCCAGCGATAACGGCGCAATAGACGGTTAGCTTATAATTATATATGCACATATGAAGCCAGGAAAGGGAATAAAGTCATTTTTTGCAGAGGCGCGCTCAGGAATGGAAGAAAGGGGGCATATTATTGCAAGGAAACTAAGAGGCATGGGCGTACAATGACATAACATACTGTAGTTTTCGGATGAAACACGCACCACAGGCTACTCTACGAACGATTATAAGATATTAGGCGAGTCCAGGTAGGGCAAAAGGGGGTAAGCAATGTTAATTGAAGTTGTAAGTGAAATAGTCACTGTTGACTAGTTAGTATCATACTAGCGGATAATATACTTATCAAAAGGTATTGAGCCGCCCCAGTTTGGATCCTGGATACGCCTATTATGAAGTACAACATGCAAAAAGTAACTATCTACGATCAGTAACATATTTATAGTGCTGGGTAGCAACTTGTCTGCGGTTAATATTTTTTCCCAATTTTACCCCCCTTTTTCACTAACCTGGTACCGCCTATGGCAAAAATATGATTTTTAACTGTTTTGCCTAATGTCACAATCACATACCATTTCATTTCTTTAAAAAAACATCAAAAAAATGGTTTTATTACGCATTTACTTCACCCCATATTGATTGACCTGCACACGCCTATGATTTTTGAATTTTCAAACGCCACTGTTATATATCAATTTCCAATTCAATCTCTATCGATTCGTATTAACTGTGTTAAAATCGGTCGATAAACATGAAAGCTATGTTGGATCAAAAATACCACTAAAATTTGTGGTTTTTGCCCCTCTGTTGCCCTCTATCAAAAAAATTGATTTTTATTATTATTTAGAAATGTAGATAGTGTTAAGGGGAACCAAACGCCGTTTCATTTTTGAAAATCGGACGGGTAGATCTCGAGATCTCCAGGGGGGGGGGGGGGCGGAATCCGCCCCCCCCCCTGTTACAAATAGGGGTAGCCAGGAGCCTGTTACAAATAGGGTTAAAGAGCGAAAAAACGATTGGTGTGAGTGTGACATTGTTAGACTATGTTGATGCATTTCTGTTCAAACAGCTTACTGATCGGTCATGATAACCTGTTGTCAGATTTTCTGTCTTAGTCTTTGTAGCAAATTGCCATGCACCTGTTCGGGCATCAATTAACCACATTTTGCAATGTTTTTTTTTACTTCGGGTCACTTCAGGTCATGTCACCAGGTCGCATTAACCCTATTTGAAACAGGCTCCTGGCTACCCCTATTTGTAACAGGGGGGGGGGGCGGATTCCTCCCCCCCCCCGGAGATCTCGAGATCTACCCGTCCGATTTTCAAAAAATGACAAGGTGTTTGGTTCCCCTCAACACGATCTACATTTCTAAATAATAAACAAATCTAAATTTTGGATAGGGGGGCAACAGGGGGGCAAAAACGACAAATTTTAGTGGTATTTTTGATCCAACATAGCTTTCATGTTTATCGACCGATTTTAACACAACCAATTGGAATCGATAGAGATTGAATTGGAAATTGATATACAACGGTGACGTTTGAAAATTAAAAAATCATAGGCGTGTGCAGTTCACTCAATATGGGGGTGAAGTAAATGCGTAATAAAACCATTTTTTATGTTGTTTTTTTGATAAATGAAATGGTATGTGATTGTGACATTAGACAAAACAGTTATAAATCATATTTTTTGCCATAGGCGGTACCAGGTTAGTGAAAAGGGGAGGTCACATTGGGGAAAAAATATTAACCGCAGACAAGTTGCTACCCAACACTATAAATATGTTACTGATCATAGATAGTTCCTTTTTGCATGTTGTACTTCATCATAGGCGTATCCAGGATCCAAACTGGGGCGGCGCAAGACCTTTTGATAAGTATATTATCCGCTATTATGATACTAACTAGTCAACAGTGACTATTTCACTTACAACTTCAATTAACATTGCTCACCCCCCTTTTTACCCCACCTGGACTCGCCTATTATCTTATAATCGTTCGTAGAGTAGCCTGTGGTGCGTGTTTCATCCAAAAACTGCAGTATGTTATGTCATTGTACGCCCAGGCCTCTTAGTTTCCTTGCAATAATATGACCCCCTTTTTTCCATTCCTGAGCGCGCCTCTGCAAAAAAATGACTTTATTCCCTTTTCTGGCCTCATATGTGCATATATCATTATAAGCTAAATGTCTATTGCGCCGTTATCGCTGGCATATCGTCATCACCATGTCAGTCACCCCCTTTGCATGTGCCTGAACACACCCCTGAAACTCTATATGTAATAAATTATGCAAATAATGGAAGCAGAAGCTATCTTTTACATCTTGATAGCTATAAATGTCCCTTACATCGCTCTATTGGCTTCCCGCCAAGCATTGAATACTTCCTTGAACCCCCCCCCCCCCCCTTTCAAGCCCCTGAAACCGCCTCTGCCATGCAATTTTTATGATATTTCAATAACATCAACTAATTTGCACTTGTTGCAATCACCGTAAACCGATGTAACTCCTTCATACTTGAGAAAGTTAGGAAGAAACCGTGAAGATCGCATTTCCGTATTATCGCCAAATGTCGCCTCCGAACCCACCCAAAACTGTGCCCTGGAACTGCCTCTGTTCAGGTTAAGAACTCAAAATTTTAACTCCAAATGCGATATTCAATTCTATGATAAGTCCCCAAAATTTCATGGGCCTGCTCCCAGCCGTTCTGGAGATACCTGCGAAAAACATGAGGGGGGGGGGGCGGAATCTGCCCCCCCTGTTACAAATAGGGTTAAGTAACCCCATCTCCCCCAAAAATAACATTCGGGCCCAGGAAACAGTGTTTGTACCGAGCAGTTTTAAACTCACATAATTGAATTAGGCTTAAGTACCTACAAATCGCATATCTTGGAATTGTGTATATCTGTGACGTAAGGTCAGGTCGGTTCCGTGACCTCCCCATTATATGTCAATATGAAAATATGCAAATCCCTCCCATTCAGAGAATACGCATTACATCAGACCAATTATTTCAGGATCATGTTTGTATAGCTCATTCTTGATGACCCTATGCAACTGTAGCTCAGTGACCCCTACAAGGTCATCATCTTTGGTGAACTGATGTCAAAACAAAACAAAGTGCTCCTTCACATTGGAAAAGAACGTTGAAGAATCGCCCGCCCGGTTCCCGATCCAATAAGGGCGTTTTACTGGTTTGTAGGTACATACATATACATACCTAAGCGAGGTCCAAAATCCCTACTCCAGCTGGCAAGACAGCTAAACACCCTGATAATATGTACCATATGCTCCATATGTACCGAAAATCTACTCACTAAAATCGTCATACCCAGATCAATGCAGACCCAGCTAAAACACGAAGGAAATATACGGGCTCCTACGGTTCCCATGGCCCAGCAGAAGCGAACATTTTTCCCGTCAGCAGGCAAGGCTACCGCCAGCGCGCACAGCCCGGCGCTGCCGAGCGAGCGACTGAGACCCCGCGGGCGGCGGAGCGCCGCCGCGCCCGGCCCGTCAGTGCCGCCGCCGCGGCGGCGCCACTGACGCTGCCGGGTTCCACTGTACACCACTCCCCTGTGTCGAAGTGACATTACTCAACTAGCGTTTCGTCGCACCACCGGCTATGGTGAGACATCTACCGGGCGATATTTGAACCAATAGTTCCCGGAAGGTAGATGTCCTCGGTGTTCTATTTTTGGAGGTCGCAAACTTTGGCTGCCACTACTTTGTATGTGTCTGGATACCACGAGTTTGGCTGCTGCTAGTTTGGTTCATGACGATGTTCCCTACCCGGGCGAAATTTGGATGTCGCAAGCGTTGGTTGGTGCTGTTTTGTATGGTACAAGCATTGAATGCTATAACTTTGAACGCTTCCATATACACCCTAAAGTTTGCTCCGTACGCATGATAAGGTTCTGGAACTCGGATTTTTGTTACCACTTATCAGAATTTGAGCATCGTCTGCATACTGGACTACTGTGGCATCTTCCGCGAATAGGTTGTCATTAGAAAAGATGCTATAAAGTAGGGGGTCGAGCGATGAACCTTGAAAAACACCAACATTGTTAGGTAGGGAAAGCGACTTTTTAGTCAGACCTGCATAGTCCGTAATGCTTACACTCTGGGTGTGATGTTTTAAGTAGGCCGAAAACCACGAGGTGTCAATGCCGTAGGCTCGTAATTTGGAGAGTAGCTTAGCGGCAATAATTTGATCTGATACAGATATCAGTGACGTCTCAGTTGAATATCGGGATCGAAATCCGTGCTGGGTGGGTGACAGGAGGTGGTTGCTGGACATGTAATGGCACAGTTGCTGGTGTACTGCGCGCTCTACAATTTTAGCAATAACAGGGACAATAGAGATGGGACGGTAGTTGGAGGGGTCGGTGGAGTCGCCAGACTCGAATATGGGGTGAACCAGGGAATGTTTCCATGATGCAGGAATATCGGAGTAAAGTATGCTACAATTAACCAGACGCAAGATCAGAGGCCAGATGGCGTCAAATGAGAGCCAAATCATACGGATGCTGATGCCATCCTCACCACATGCCGCTGAGCCATTCGTTGAGAACACGACAATGCGCAGCTCTGACAGCGATAGCGGCGCAAAGACTAGCGAACACGCTCCCACACGCGGCAGACAGCAGGGGAGGTCCGGCGGGTCTCCCATTTCGCTAACCTCACTCGCCACTCGCGGGCCTACACTGACAAAAAAGTTGGTCAGGTGTCGTATCTGGTAACTTGCGACTAGCCTTGTTGCTACCTACTATTGAGCTGATATGATGCCATACAGACCGGTTTTGCCTCCACTTATTCGCCGCTGTATGTCGTTGCGGGTGTCGCGTCTAATTGCGGACCGTACAGCGCGGTTGAGGTCGCGGTACATTTCTGAGCCGTGCCCATGTGCCGCGAGCACAGCCCGACGGCGAGCCATGTTTTTTTTTGTATCGTTACAAACTGGCGGGGCATTTGGGTTGCAAAGACGAATTGTACGGATGGGGGCGTGACCGTCCAATATCGATAAAAACCGTTGCGACAAAGTTATCCCACATTGCCGTGACTGTGATCGAGTTTAGAGCATGACTCCAGTCGGCAGCTACAAGGTCGCAATGTAGTGCGTAAGGATCGACGCGGCGGAGACAGCGGGTGCGAACTATGCGTGGAGGGGGACGAGATCGTGGTAGATCGATACAGACATGTACAAATTTGTGAGGACTAAAGTCGCAGAATATCACATTGCAGCGTGTCACCAGGTGAGCACAGTTCCACAAGAAAATATATAAAATCGAGCAAGATGAATACGTGCTGTCATTGACAAACTGATGCAGCGAATAGTCGGATATAAAGTCATTCAGAATCTTTTTAGCAGGGTCTGAATCATGCTTTTTCACAATTGAAATCACCACAGATGATGACTTTAGTTATAGCATAGTCCAAAAGCACCTGCTGGTACCGACACTCCAGCTCGTCGAAGTCAGCTTTCATGTCCGCTACACCTCGTCTAGGGGGCCTGTAGACCGTACACATCACGAACTGCCGCTTCTTGTCGGGCTTGATGAGGGCTCATAAAGTCTCTAACTTGCTGTTCGGGGTACCACCTTTGTTGACTTTGAGCAGCGTGATGATAATGCCATTCTTGACAGCCAGCGCCACCCTGCCGAAACCGCGCTTGTCGGGTCGGTCGGCCCGGTAAAGTTGAAAGCCAGGTAGGGTTAGCAGACGATTTGGAGTAGAAGGGGTCAACCAGGACTCAGTGATGCCCATTATATCGTAGTGGCCTTGATGTAAATGTCCGCTAAGCTCCAGAAGTTTGGGTTTGATTGACTGGATGTTGATAAGTCTGATTTGGAGTCCGAGCCCGGTGTTTTGGGTCTGTCCGTTCTCTGAAGATAGTGGAGAAGGTGAAGGTGAAGAGTGGCGATCTACACGGCGAGGCCCGCAGACCCCAACGCCTTCCTGCCGGCTGGTGTTCGGCAGATCCGGCCCAACCCGAAGTTCAGCGGCCGGATCACGCCCCGTACCGGTGGCGCGTCCATAGCTGGCGGTGAGGGGATCCGGACCCCTGTTCCAGAGGCGGATTCAGGGACGGTGAGGAGGATCAGAGCACGTCTTGGCTGTGGTGCTACCAAATATTTCATAGGAATTGAGACTTTTTAGCTTTTTCTAATAAAATTTCCCTAGCTCTAGATCGAAGATGTCTCGCCAAATCTGATTGGGTCGCCGCTTAATGCTTTAACCAATCAGCTCCAAGCTGGCTTCAGTGTCACGACAGATGGCGCTCCCGCTAGCAATACACTTTGAAATGTTTTTATTTGTGAGTTATTATGACCATGTTCCAATCACGTATAACGAATGGGATTTTGTGTGCATTTACTGATCTCGTGTTTATTATTATTCTTCAGGGTTTACGTGTTAATATAGCGGCACCATAGAAAAAGGCGGTTTTTCGTGGGGTTTCCTCGAGATCAATGCGCAGCAATCAACTACAAGCGTAAGCAAGTAGATAGTCAAATATAGGGAAATTTAACTAGAAAAAGCTCAAATGTCTCAAGTCCTAGGAAATTATTTTCCTAGGTATTTGCAATGTGATTGTGTTTCATACGACGCAGAACAGTGAGAAATACATTGACTTGATTTCACACCGCATCATTTCAACTGGCAGTGCTCTGTGTTTGTAAATATCATACCACAATCAGTTTCCCAAAATGTGTCGTTTTGGGAGGGAAATGACACACAAATTAGTAGCGTACCCAGGATTCACTCCAGGAGGGGGCAATGTTTGCTCAGGAGGGCCTTAAGTACCCCCACGAGAAAAAAAAACTCACCGGATTTGGCCCACTATATTTTTAGAAGGGCATATTTGCACCATTTTTCTCTTTAAAAAAATCATCATTTTTTACCAAAGGGGGCACGTACATACCTTCAGGGGGGGGGGGGGGGGTCAATTTCCCCGTTTGCCCCCCCCCCCCCACCTCCCTTTGTACGCATGTGACCCAAATATGAATAATTTTCCACTCTCATTCCCCATTTTAGGGGTGAATTTTCCACTCCCAAATTATGAATTGTGATATTGATTCTGACATAAATGTTGACTAAAAGTACATGATTTCAACAAAAACTACTGCTTTCAGATTCAAAACAGAAATCAATATTGTATCATTTAATTTTCCACTCGTGGACCATGATCTTTTTGGTTCAAATTTTCCACTCTGACACCCAAGCAAAAATGGAATTTTGGTACACTGACCACAATAATGTCATGGCAGTGGCACAGTGGGAATGTGCTGGAGCCCCGACATGTAACCAAAATCAGGTGTCAGATTATGCAATTATTCAGGCAATTGAAGAAAGCTATGTGAGCACACAAACGCAGTCATACACAGTCTCCCAACTCCCAGACCAAAGTTACATTTTTGCTGGTGTATCAGAGTGGAAAAATTGAACCCAAAAAGACAATGAGAGTGAAAACATATGTGGAAAATGGCACAATATTGAATTGTTTTGAATATGAAAGTAGTTTTTGTTGAAATCATGCATTTTTAGTTCAATATTTTTGTCAGAATCAATATCACAATTCATAAATGGGAAGTGGAATGGAAAATTCACTCATAAAAATGTCAGCAATGTCAGTAGTCGGCATCACACACATAGGACAACCGTCAGCCTGTTTTGCTGACATAACATAAGGCATAATTAAGGTTTTCTCATGGTGTTGTATTGTCAAGCAGGTGAAACTTCAGTAGCGCACCTCCCCAGTTGACAGTGTTCTTGAGGTCCCTAATAGAAGCTGAATAATCAGTTGACAGTATTATTATGACAGACTAAAAAGTGTGCCAGTAATACCCAAGCTATGTCACCAAAATAACATAATCAAACCTGACCTAACCTTTACAACAATTACGGACGCAGGGACCCACGTTTAGAACGCTCTGCTCACATTCGCTCGCTGCGGCCTTACAGGGTCTGTCGCCCCCAGACCATCCTGTAGACATATAAGTTGTATCTACAAGATGGTCTGGGGGGTCCCAGACATTTTTTTGGTGGGCGATGGGTGAGCAATGGGGCCCTTTGTCCCTTTTTGGTCAAGTCCGCCAGATATTAGCACTATTCCTAGCTTGTGGCTGATATCTGTAGCAAAATGACCATACAAAAATGACAAATTTCCAGAATCACATTAATATTGCAACAAAGGTAAGCAATGGAAAGGTCGCTACCCGCTACACAGGCCAGCAAATCACCTGCTGGAGAAAGTTATACATGCATCCCAAAATCTTCACTTCTTGACCAGGATATTGAACACCACTGTACAAACAGTTTTCTTGACCGCACCTCATATTGAGTCTAGAGTATCCTACACCCTTCCGTCGAGGCATCGTTTAACAGATCTAAAACGCTTTTTTACCAACAAAAACTGAAAACAACCTACGAAACCAAAACGACCTAACTCTCCACGACTCCAAATCGCAATATGAAATGCGGGCTCGCTCTAAAAGCTGGAGTTTTCGCAGCAGTTGGCCGCCAGGGATCGCTAGTGAGCCAGGATGTTATTACGTCGTAAGTAAATGATCGCAGTTAAATATTTAACGATAAATGTTCATTTATTTATTTATTTATAATAAATAAGTAAATATTTTGCAGTACTATTTGCTTGCGACGTCAAAACACCCCGGCTCACTAGCGGTTCCTGGCGGTCAACTGCTGCTACACTTCCAGCTTTTAGTGCGAGCTGAAATGCGTCTTTCCCGACGCATCAGTCGAATAGGTGGTGCTGTATGAACAAACAAAAATAGGAGTTGCTCAGAATACAATTTGGTTGTTTGATTCTTTGTTTCGGTATAACTAGGAAAAAACTATTCACAGGTCTAACTAAAAATGATTGTTAACAAACATGTGTTTGAATGGAGCTCCATTCAAACAAGATTGGTAAGAAGAATGTTGTGCAAACAGCTGCAGCAGATACGGTTATTTACACGACTCATAGTATGAAGAAATAGTAATGGCGACAAATGAATCTGCTACAAAAGGTGCGGAATTGTATCTTAACGAGACCGTCTAGAGCTGCAGTTTTAAATATGACTTGAAATGCTCTTTCCCACCACCCCCATCGTTCTTCAACAGTGCGTATTTTCATAAATGCCTTCATTGAAGAATACAAAATCGTTGCTGGACACAATTTATTTTAGTTTAAAAGTTAAAACACATATCCCAAGCTCAACACGTTTGACTGATTTTGCTACAACAGGAAGGGCTATGGGAGCTGATTCTGCTACCTACTGGGGTATGAAGTTATGAGGGATTTCCCAGCCCTGGTTTTATGGATTATTTTACACGTAGAATTTGATAGTAGGAGCCATGTTCACACTCTGACCCCATATAATGGCCCTTAGGTGAAGTTCAGGTCAAGGTCAGGTTGCATAAGGTCAAAATTTGAAATTTATTAATATAAATAAAAAAGAAATGTTTCTAGACCAGTTGTGTCTAATAAATGCAGATGTGACATTTATTTGCCTGTATATAGTAATTCAAAGCCATAAAATGCAATACAAAAAATACATCATGAGTTAACTCGCGCCTTGGAGGGCCTCGGATAATTACACGCCCTGGAGGGGGGCGGATTTCGCTCAGATCAATAGTTTAGGCTCCAGAGGTCATCAAATGTCAAAAAGGTGATTTTTTCTGCAAAACTGTTTTTCGCAAATAACTTTTTACCTAATAAGGTTAAAACAATAGTTGTTACGCCATCGTGTTTGTCTCATTAAGGCGCTTCGAATCATATTCATGGTGACCGGATTAGGTCAACTGAGACATTTGACCTCAGGTCAGGTCAAGTGGTGACCCAAGTTGGCCATGTTGCATATTGGGAGACGTGTCTCGACGAGGAAAACACATTGGTACCATTTCTTTTCTTTATCTTCATTATGCCGATAGTTATTGACAAAACAGTGTTGGCGGTCACGAAATTGACCTGATCTTAGGTCACCGATATTAAAAATCCGAGATAAACAAATTGTTGGTATCTATGACCTTATGAAATCCTGCAATATTGAAACCGATCGGCTTAACACTGTGGCTGTGGTACTACTGCAAACTTATTGGAGTTGAGGTCATCACGTGCCTGGTCTGGTGACCTGACCTGAGATGGCCCGAGGCCAAGAATTTTGCATAATGTGGGAAGTTCATTGCTGAACAGGTGTGCAAAAGACGGCGGCGCTGCGCGCCGCCGTTTTTGCGCTATCCTAAAAAAACGGAGGGGGGGGGGGGATTTCGCCCCCCTCCAGGGCGCGTGTTAATCATACTTGGGAGCCATAAGTCAGTCAAAAATAAATATTTGACTTTGCAATATGGTGTGAGTATCGTTCATACTTCGTTATCCAATATACATTCCGTTTTTTTTTAAATATCTTTGAAAATTTAGATTGTGTGAATTTTTCGTAAACAAATACGTTTTTTGTTTAAGGGGGGGGGGCAAAAACAAAGAAAAATGAAAATCCAAAATTTATATTTTGAAGAGAATGTCAGTTTCTTTCATTCGACGTTTTGTATTTGCAATTTGCTTTACAACTCTATTTTTTACGGTTTTTCAAACATTTATCGTTTTTCCACCAAAAAAATGGCATGACCTGACGTCACTAAAACGTCATTATCTCCCAAACAACTTCACCAATTTTAATGACATGTTGAGAGAATTCGTAGAATGGATGCAACATAAGGTACGGAACGTTCATAGGCGTACACAAGGAGGGGGCAGGGCAATTGCCCCCTCCCCCCCCCCTGACGGTCTGTATGTGCCCCTTCGGTCGAAAAAATGAACTATTTTTTTATTTTTTTAAGAAAAAATGATGAAAATATGTTCTTTTAACAATATACTGGGCCAAAGCCGGTGCGTTTTTTGGTGAGGTACTTTATGCCCCACTAAGCAAAAATTCCCCCTCCTGGAGTGAATCCTGGGTACACCACTGGGAACGTTTCACGTCAATGTCTATCATAGTTTTCAAGTTATTGAGAAAATCCGGGAGGGGGCAGATTCTCCCCCCCCCTGGGGCGCGGGTTAAGGAAGAGGCATATTTGACCCGTTTAATTTACATATTGGCGCCCCTCTGGACCATGCCGCCCCTGTCACCGAGGAAATATGCCGCCCTCGGGCCTGAAGCCCCCTGCCTAAGAAAACCCTGGATTCGCCACTTTACTGAGTAAATGCTATGTGGCCATGATAGTGGCTCTAGCCTCAAGCGTGTCTGTTGCAGGATATGTATGGAACTATTTACTCAGCAAATACCAATGATTGCCCATTATAAGATCCATAGGGTCATGGCGGAACATAATTGTCATAAGAGCTCGTGTGTTGGAGCTCGATGGTAGACGGATCAATAGTGCTATCTGGACGGGAAGGCCAAGCAAAACTGTCTTCTCCAAACACTTTCACCTCTTGTTCCGCTATCTTCTATCTCTGACTTTGTTACCCCGCGACTTACTGGGGGTGGGTATTTTTTGCCCCCTCACGTTATTTTGCAATAACTACTAAACCAACACGAGTATCATCACCAATCTTGCAGTACCTTCTCTCACATCAATTATTCACATGTTGGCCAAAGGAAAAAGGTGCGGTTATGATAGGTCAACCGGGAATGGCGTCAAAGTGACGTCATGTTCTTCGGTTTTTGTTGAAAAATAATGGTTTGCGGAAAACGCTGTCAAAGATACAATGTTTGAGATAAATTAAATTATGTTAAATAAAATTACTGACAGTAGACTGGGCTATCAAACTGCAATCTCGGATTTCTTTAGTTTTTTATTCAAAATTTTGACAAATCCAAATACATATTGTGTTTTTTTTAACAACATTTTCAAAACAAATTAGAATTATCCACAAACCGGATTATTTGTGATCGAGACGTGTTCGGTGAATATGAGTACCAAATTCGAAGTCTATATCGTCAAAAATGACTGACTTATGACCTTTAACCCGCGCGGCGCTGGGGGGGTAAATTTTACCCCCCCTCCCGGATTTTCTCCATAACTTGACAACTATGACAGATATCAAAGTGAAACTTACGGTAGCTTATGGTGCATCAATTCTACGTCTTCTGCCATTTTTTTTTTAATTCGTGAAAATTTGTGGCAGATAATGACGTTTTAGTGACGTCATGCCATGTCATTTTTGGTGAAAAAACGTTAAATGTTTGCAAAATCGTAGAAAAAAGCGTGTTACTGCAAATTGCAAATACAAGGCGTCAAAAGAAGGGAAATAACATTGTCTTTGACATGGCTATCTCAGATTTGCAAAATTTTGGGTTTTTGACCCCCAAAAATGCAAAAAACTGATTTTGGGGGAAGAATTTCCACAAAAGTTTTTTGTTTGAAGATTTTCAAAAAAACGGAAGATATATTAGAGAAACGAGTATGAACGATGTTCAAACCAAATTTCAAAGCAATTTCTTTATTTTTGACTGACTTATGGCTCTCTAAGTACATGTAACTCATGACGTCATTTTTTTTTTAATTGCGTTTTTTGGCTTTTACTGACCGGATACAGACAAATAAATGCCACCACTGTATTTCGAAGACAAAACTAGTCTAGAAACATGCAATGTTTATTTAGATTAATCAATTTCAAATTTTGACCTTATTGTGACCTGACCTTGACCTGAGGACGATTATATGGTGTCAGGCTGTGAAAATGGCTGCTTCTATCGAATTATACGTGTAAAATAACCCATACAACATGTGTCGCATGGCTTTCGTAGACCTGTGACCTTGTGTGACCTGACCTTGACCTTGACCTTTGCTTACAATTTCACTTTTACTTATGCGGGAAATGCATTATACACTCTGGAGTATTTTGTGAGATAATAGTTGCAATATAAGGCTTTGGATGGAAAGTATAGCCCCAAAAACTCAAATACTTACATTTTACATTTGACCTGACCGTGACCTGACATGTGACCTTATTTGAAGAATTTCGAGTATGCATTCGATTATTCTCGTTGAGAGCTTGCGATCGCCGCATTGCGCGTCTCGCTGCGGTTATTGGTTCGGAAGATACGAGGGGGGGTACAATTTACCCCCCAGCGCCGCGCGTTCGGCTGGAGACCCCAGCGCCGCGCGGGTTAACCCGCGCGGCGCTGGGGTCTCCATCCGAACGTGCGGTGCTGGGGGGGAAAATTTTAACCCCCCCCCCCTCGTATCTTCCGAACCAATAACCGGAGCGAGACGTGCAAGGCGGCGATCGAAAGCTCTCAGTGAGAAGAATCTAACGCATGCCCGAAATTATTAACATAAGGTCACATGTCAGGTCACGGTCAGGTCAAGTGTCAAAATTTAAGTATTTGGGGTTTTGGGCTATACTTTCCATCCAAAGCCTTGTATTGCAACTATTATCTCACAAAGTGCTCCCAAATGTATAATGCATCTCCCGCATAAGTAAAAGTGAAATTTTAAGCAAAGGTCAAGATCAAGGTCAGGTCACTAAAGGTCACAGGTCTACGAAAGCCATGCGACACATGTTGTATGGGTTATTTTACACGTATAATTCGAAAGAAGCAGCCATTTTCACAGCCTGACACCATATAATCGCCCTCAGGTCAAGGTCAGGTCACAATAAGGTCAAAATTTGAAATTGATTAATATAAATAAACATTGCATGTTTCTAGACTAGTTTTGTCTTAGAAATACGGTGGTGGCATTTATTTGTCTGTATCTGGTCAGTAAAATCCAAAAAACGCAATTAAAAAAAATGACGTCATGAGTTACTTATTCTTAGAGAGCCATAAGCCAGTCAAAAATAAAGGAATTGCTTTGAAATTTGGTTTGAACATCGTTCATACTTGGTTCTCTAATATATCTTCCGGTTTTTTGAAAATCTTCAAACAAAAAACTTGTGTAAATATCTTCCCCAAAAATAAGTTTTTTGAATTTTTGGGGGTCAAAAACCCAAAATTTTGAACATCTGAGATATCCATGTTAAAGACAATGTTATTTACTTTCTTTTGACGCCTTTTATTTGCGATTTGCATCAACACGCTATTTTCTACGATTTGTCAAACATTTAACGTTTTTTCACCAAAAATGACATGACATGACGTTACTAAAACGTCATTATCTACTCAAAATTTTCACGAATTTCAACAAAATTGTAACACAAGATGTAGAATTGATGCACCATAAGGTATCGCAAGTTTCACTTCGATATCTGTCATAGTTGTCAAGTTATGGAGAAAATCCGGGAGGGGGGTAAAATTTACCCCCCAGCGCCGCGCGGGTTAAATGACAAAAATCGACCACCTCTCACAGTCCAATACTATGCATAAACAATGCATTTCCGTTTTTGCTTTTTACTTCTATTTATATGGAACAAACAATGTTCTAAGGTCATTTCTCGCGTTCTAGACGCAAAAAACATGTGTTACAACGCCTAATGACCGTAATCTGCAGTTTGGCCACGTGACCTCGGATGACCTTGACCTGACCCAAGGTCATAAACAGCTTAGAATGGTACTTAGAAGTGTCAGACACACGAATCATACCGATGTATCGACTGCTTATGCGTTTAATATCGCAATTTTGCGCGACAATTCCATCCATCGAGACCTTTTGACACGGTCAAACATTTTGTACTTTACCTCACCTGTGGCGTCATCAGTGACTTCGAAATCAACAATATTATGTTTCCCTAGATAATTTTCCAGGGCTATTGAATGCCGTTTTAATTTTTACAATCGGTCCAGTAGTTCCGGAGATCCGGGGGGGGGGGGGTAGCCCCCCCCCCCCCCAGTAACTCGCGTTATGAAATATACCCCAGTAACTCGCGGGTTAAAGGGACATTGCCAACTCGCAGGCCAATATGGAGTTTTTGGTGTTTATCGGTCGATTAAGCGTGTCCGATTTCACCTGCAAAATTTGGTTCCCGAAATTCCACCATTAGATCAAAAAATACATTTGCACCACTCATGCTTGCCAAGCATTCGTAAAATTGGAGTGGCCACATCACTATTTGGAATCACTTCTTTGCGGGCTGTTATTTTCTTTTGAATGTTGCAAACTCAACATCACCATTCCGTCACTGAACTTTAAAATTAAAAAGCATATGCAGTTAATTATATTTTCAACAACCTTAGCCTCTTTCATAATAAAACAGCAAGAATAGCTATGGCTCGACTTTGGGACCGTAGAAGTTGTGACCTATACCTTATAACACAGATATACTTTTCAAGGTCAAGTCTCGACGAATTCGTACGCTTCGGCTTTGGGCGGGCGCCAATACCACAGCCAAACTGGATGAGAGCGGCCATCATGAATCTAGTACTGAGCACAGCTGGGACCAACGTTTTGGAGTCAGAAATAAATACAAAATGCTTTGCCGAAACACTGCTTTAGGTGCTGCATGAGCAAGTTTGAGCTTGATCATACATGATTGTTGATCCCCACCATTCATTTAATTTGATTTTTAGAAATCCTCCGGAGGTGGCAATATCCCTTTAACCCGGCATTGACTGGGGTCTCAGCAGAACGCCATTGACTGGAGGTGGGGGGGGGGGGGGGGGGGTGTTAAACGCCTCCCCCACGGATTATCTTCCGAACCAATGATCGCAACGAGACGCATAAGGCGGCATTAGAAAGATCTCGATGAGTTGAATCTAAAACATACTAGAAAATGTCAAAGTGAGGTCAAATGGAAGGTCACGGTCAGGTCAAAGGTCAAAATCGACGTATTTGAGTTTATGGGCCATACTTTCCATCCAAAGCCTTCGATTACAACCATGATCACCCAAAGTGCTGCCAACCATATGATACACATCCCCAAGAGCTAAAGTGAGATTGTTAGCCAAGGTCAAGGTCAGGGTGAGGTCACAAAAGGTCACTATGCTCAAAATATGTACGAAAGTCATGCAACACATGTTCTATGAGTTATTTCCCACTTAGAATTCGATAGTGCTCGTCATTTTAGCACCTGACTTCATTTACGTGAAGTTAATGTCAAGTTCAGGTCACTGAAGATAAAAATTTGTAATTGATAAATCTAAATAAAAAGACATGTTTCTAGAATAGTTTTGTACCAGAAATACAGTTGTGCCATTTATGTGGCTGTATCTGGTCAATAAAAAACAAAAAACGCATTTTTTCATATGACGCCATGAGTTACCATTATTTTAGATGCCATAAGTCAGTCAAAAATTGTGATATCATTCTGAAAGTTAGTGTGGTAGTTTGCCATATGTGGTTCTCTCACATATATTCCGGCTTTTTGAATATCTTTGAAGCAATTTATTTTGTGGGCATTTTCCCCCTTAGAATCAGGGGTAACCCCCACCCCCAACACACACACACACACACACAGGAATCTGGGAGGGGCATTCAATGCCAGTATGCCCCCCCCCCCCGCGCGTTCCCTGCACTCAACGTGAAAACAATGATCTTAGGAGAAAGTTTCATGAAAAAGGATTTTTTCTCTCGAGTGATTGAATTTGAAGTTTGTATGTATCCCTTTATTTCAATGATGTACAAAACAGCGCACCTGATGCAATTCAAGCAACTCCGGTGACGCTTAACCTGCGCCCCGCTGGGGGGGGGGAGAGAGAATCTGCTTCCCTCCCGGATTTTCTCAATAACTTGAAAATGATATAATTGATACCAACGTCAAACTTTCAGTACCTTAACCCTATTAGTGGCAGGGGGCAGATTCTGCCCACCTCTCAGGTTTTTCGCCGATATCTCCTGAACGGTTAAGAGCAGACCCATGACATTTTGTGACGTTTCCTAGAATTGAATTCCGCATATGGAGTCAAAATGTTGAGTTCCTAACCTCAACAGAGGCGGTTCCAGGGCCCAGTTTTTGGAGGATTTTTTTTTGCTGTGACATTTGTCGATAATACGGAGATGCGACCTTCACGGCTTCTTCCTAACTGCCTGCAGCATAAAGGAGTTACACAGGCTTACAGTGATTTAAACCAGTGCAAATAAGTTGATTTTAGTGAACTATAATACATATTTCACGGCAGAGGCGGTTTCAGGCACTTAAAAAGGGGTGGTTTACAGGAAGTTATTTTCTATATATCTTGCCTCCCTTTTTCACTAGCCTGGCACCGCCTATGGATGTAAATATGCTTCATAACTGTTGTGTCCGATGTCACAATAGCCCACGATTTCATTTATCGAAACACAAGAAGAAGAAAAAACGATTTATAAGGTATCGATAATATATAAATTTTACACCCAAATTTAGTGACCTGAAAACGCCTATTATTTTTGCATTTTCAAAAGTCACCATCATATATCAATCCCCAATTCAATCTCTATCGATCCCCATTAGTTGTGTTGAAATCGGTTGATAAACATGACAGCTGTGCTGGATCACAAATACCTCTAATATCTGTAGTTTTTGCCCCCCTGTTCCCCCTATCAAATATGTTTTATTTTTTCGTTTTTATAAATGTAGATCGTGTCGAAGGGCGTCAAGCGCCGCTTGATTTGTGAAAATCGGACGGGTAGATCTCGAGATATCCGGGGGGCGGAATCCGCCCCCCCCCCCTGCCACTAATAGATGTAGCCAGGAGCCTGCCACTAATAGGGTCAACCTTATGCTGCATCAATTCTACGTCTTCTCACCAAATTGCAATGAAATCGATGTAGCATTTTTGTAGATAATGACGTTTCAACGACGTCATGTCATGCCATGTTTAGTGGAAACACGATAAATGTTTGAACAAACGTCGAAAATAGAGTTTTGAAGCAAATTGGAGAAAAAAAACGTAGAAAGAAAGGAAATGACATTCTCTTCAAATTGTTTATCTCGGATTTTCGAAATTTTGCGTTTTCGACCCGCAAAAAAATAATAATGTTTTTTTCGGAAGAAAAAAATCCACAAAATAATTTTTTGTGAATTTGAAAAGTGAATTTCTTAAGTTCGAATACCAAGATGAGGTGTCCGGCCGAAATTCGCGCAGACAAAATTGGGGGGTACCATTTTGCCACAACAAGATGCCCTCTCCCACCACGGAGAGAGGCTGGATCCGCCAGTGATGAGTTTTACCGGAATGGGCCGGTAATCGCATATCGAAACGTGTCAGCCAACGCCCATCCTCGTCGTGAGTGATTTTATTGGCCTTAGCAACAAGTGGGGTAGTGGTTAACGCAGCATCAAACTTAGTTTTATATTTACCACATTAGCTTTCCCACGGTCTCGATGTGACGCTCCCCACTCCGTCGGTCTGCACCGCTCACCCTCTTCCCCGCCCGACAGCTGCCGGCCGATGCGAGGAGACGCCGTGTCCACTGTGGTGTCAGATGTCCATGCCCATAAACATATTCCACTATAGCCGACTTGCGTGCCAGAGTGACTACGTCATCACCACGTTACTCCCTCCATCTAGCGGGTTTCACTGCAACTAGTAGTTCCAAATATGACCACACCAGACTGCTTTGGATGTCGCAAGCTTGACTGCCACGGCTGTAGATGTGGCTGCAGTAGCGCACGCAGGATTCCATTTGGGGGGGGGGGGTCAGAGCCCTAAGAGCGGGCCCCCTTGAATGCGGGCCCCCACCCGTTTTTTTTTAACTGCGCGGATTTCGGTCACCTGATTTGAGTGGGTCCTCTACAGCATGGGATCTGAGACATGACAAATCAATGCCGTGCAAGGTGACTGCGTGTGCTACTGATGTGCGAATTGTAGGTGCGTGTGGCAGGGGCGTCGACACGCGACAAAAACTGGTGCGACTTTTTGCTCGGGGGGCGGCACCTAGCATGGGGGCGGCACCTGGCAAGGGGCGGCACCTGGCAAAGGGCGGCACCTGGCAAGGGGCGGCACCTAGCATGGGGGCGGCACCTGGCAAGGGATGCATACACGTTCAAATTTGTATCTTTCCAGGTTTTTGTCAAGCGAAATTTCGATACCCTACATGACCGTAAACAGCCGATCGTATCTTATCTTTTCTTCGTTAACATTTCGGTACGTAGGGTTTTCGTGACCGTAAGTTTAACTAGCCCGTCCAGCTCCAACTCCAAAGTAGGTATTATAAATCTTTTTGGGCATTCTTCCATTAAATTAGGTGCATTGTCGTCGCTGCCGCTGAATGAAGGTCATCCTGACAATATTTTAAATCAAGCGCTGAAGAGAGTCAACTACACCATGTCAGTTGCCAGATACATTTTTGAGGTTTTCAGCGGAGCGCTCTGCCAACTGGGCTCATGAGTGGTCTGTGACGAGCTGTTCTGCAAACATTATTACGGTTTTAGAGCAGCCGTTCGCCGTTGTATCTATTTATAACTAATTATTTGCCTGTTGGATTGGATCTCGGTACAGTTTTCCCTAGAGATTCGTGCTTAAAATTAATGTCAATCTTATATTGTCACTTATACATCACTGCCACGCCGAACTACCGCCGTCTGACTTGTGAGTGAATCCTCTCCGAATACCTGAACGAACGCTGCTCCTTGAGTAACACCGTTCCAGGACCCCCGCTCTTCGGAACATTTCACCCTAGTGGTTTTTAGCATCACCGAACACTCTCCTCCAAGTATCGTCCTCTGCCACGAACGCCTTCACCACCCTCTCCACGTTGACCTGGTCCAGCAGCGACTGATGGATGTGGCAGACAAGGAGATCTGAGAGACGCCTCTCACCCATGCTGTTCCGCATCCACGTCTTTAATCTGCGAAGTTTGCTGAAGCTCCGTTCAGCCTCAGCCGATGACACGGGGACGCACCGTAATATGTCCAACAGCTTAGCTGTTTCGGCATACAGGTTCTTCAGGATAGGGGGCGAGACGGCCATACGCTGCCCCGGTCCTGCTGAGGGGTGAGACGGCCGTACGCTGCCCCGGTCCGGCTGATGGGCGAGACGGCCGCTCGCTTCCCCGGTCCGACCGAGGGGTGAGACGGCCATGCCCTCCCTCAGCCCCGGTCCGGCTGAGGGAGGAAACGGGCATACGCTGCCCTGGTCTGGCTGAGGGGCGAGACGGACATACTCTGCCCTGGCCCGGCTGAGGGGTGAGACGGCGGTACGCTGCTCTGGTCTGGCTGAGGGGTGAGACGGCATTTTGTATGTGGATTTTCATGTTATAAAGGTAAGTATGTACTTGTTAGTTAGCGCCGCGAAGCGGTGCGAAATTTTTACGGTTTTGCCTGATAAAACCCAGAAATATAGCAGGTGTATTGCCTTGTAGAGGATAATAAGCTAAAAATGATATTCATTCAATTCAGCGTTACGACGAGCCGATGACGATTACTATGGCTTCGTTATGACGATGACTACCGATGTGACGCCGCGAAGCGGCGTGAAAATTTTAATTTTAGGTCCTGGAAAACGAAAGGTTAATATTGGAACCAGACCGTGAGGTGAGATGGCTTGGGGAGATGGTCCTGGCCTGTTTCCACTATTAGCTCTTCGGTCCAGCGAATTGTGCACCGCTGGAGCAGCTTCCGGGTGCCGATCTCCTCGTCTTTGTGTTCGCGTCGCCTTTTTCGGAACTCGGCAAACTAGCTAAACATGTAGCCTGCTTGAAACTTAGAAGTGAATATTTTATGAATGGTATGGGCCCTGGGGCCAGCAATTACCGCTAAGGAGAGCCTCAGCTAGACACTTAATGAAATTCTTTTTCCCATTTTCCAAATTTGTATAAGCAATTGCGAAATTTGTGTCATGCCGCGAAGCAGCGCGAAATTTGACAGTTTTTGACACTAGATAGTTGGATTTTTACTGCACTGCAAAGGCAATTTTTACGATAAATTGTTATTTTTCCCTCAAAAAGTGTGTGTGTGTGGAAGGGGGGGGGCGACCCTCCCCGCCTTCTAAAAGTGGGGGAGTTTTCCCAGACCTCCCCCTGGGCAGGTCCCACGACCCTCCCGTCGGCGAAGCACCTGGCTGACAAATATTGCAGCACACACTCTCCTGAGAGGAAAAATGTTAAATTGTTTTGTACTACCATCACCCCCCCCCCCCCCCCCCCCCCGAATTCAAAAACGCATCAGACTTATCAAATAACCATTTTGAAACCCAAGAAAACATTGCACCAGGTGGGTCAGAGTACAGCACATTACCGCTCATTATGACCGCGCCGACCACGGATAGCAGGCGCTCCAGCTATAGCAGGCGCTCCAGGCGACGGCTAGCAACCCCTGGGCAGGTTCGAGGGTCCCGTTCACAGACTCAATGGCCTTCTGGATAAGCTTGAGAGGGCCCTGAACAGACTCAATGGCCCTTTGGCAAGCCGAGAGGCCCCTAAGCAGACTATAATAGCCCCTGGGCAGGTTCGAGAGGCCCCTGAACAGGATCAATGGACCATTGGGAAAGCTCGAGAGGCCCCTGCACAGACTAATGGCCATTAGGCAGGTTCAAGAGGCCCTTGAACAGACTCAATGGGCCCCTGGGAAAGCTCGAGAGGCCCCTGGGCAGGTTTGAAAGGCCCCTGAACAGACTCAATCGGCGCCTGGGCAAGCTCGAGAGGCCTCTGGACAGGCTCTAGTGGCCCCTGGGCAGGTTCGAGAGGCCCCAAAACAGACTATAATGGCCCCCTGGCCAGGCTCGAGAGGCCCCTGAACATACTCAATGGGCCCCTGGACATGCTTGAGAGGCCACTGGGCAGGTTTGTTGGGCCGTGGGTGGGCTCAATTGGCCCCTGGACAAGTGGACATTCTCTAGAGGCCCCTGGGCAGGTTTTTGGGGCCCCTGAGTGGGCTTAATGGGCCCCAGGGCATGCTCGAAAAGTCCCTGGGCATGTTTTTGCGCCCTTGAGTGGGCTCAATGAGCACATGGACATGCTCGAGAGGCTCCTGGACAGTTTTTGGGCCCCTCGGTGGGCTCAATGGGCCCCTGGACATGCCCAAGAGGCCCCCTGGGCCGGCTTCGAAAGCCCTTCAGCGTCTCTGAGGGCCCTTAACATGCACCAGAGTGACCCTTGCCGAGTTTGAGGGCTCCTCTGTGACTTTTTGAAATCCATTTAGCTAATGAAAATGGTATCTGGGCCAATCTCGGCGGGGCCCCCTGTGACCCGTAAGGGGGGGGGGGGCAAATCACGGGTGGAGTTTCCTATTCAAATGGTGGGGGGACTGCCCCACCAACTTTGTGTTTTGTCCCACCAACTTGTGTCAGATTTGAAGGCTTCCTGGCGTTGAAATGACCATTTTCACCGGAACCATTGAAAACAACCAGTCTATATGACATCTTGTCCCACCAACTTTTTCTGAAAAGCTCCACCCATGCTTTGTATTGGTTTTGAACTTAAATAGCCATTATATTTGGCCGTTATTGAAATGTCGAAAATACGAAGGTCATTTTCCGCAAAACTTAGCCGTTTTTAAGCAATTTAATTTAACATTTGCAAAATGGGGTCTAGGCTAGTGCCGCCGCTGATTGGCTGACAGACACTTTTTCACCGAATCCCACCTTGTCAGCCAATCAGCGGCGGTCTACAGCTCAATAATGACGTCATGGTCCCAAATTGAAAACCTTAATTTGTATAGAGTTAAGTGACTTTTCGAGAGAAAAAATATCACCATCGTTTTCAGCAGCACTTACTTAATATTTGCAACTACAACCAGCGTATATTTGACAACTTTCAGAAAGGTGAAGCATACCCTTTAAGAACTACTTAAGTCTGAGTCTGCACCAAAAAGAGATATATCGATGGGCCATGGCCGCCATGATACGGCATCACCTTATCAGGATATCAGGCACTTGGCTGAGGGGTGGCACCTGGCTGAAGGGGCGGCACCTGGCTGAAGGGGCAGCACCTGGCTGAAAGGGCGGCACCTTGCTGAAGGGGAGGCACCTAGCTGAGGGGCGGCACTTAGCTGAAGGGGCGGCACCTTTCTGAAGGGGCGGCACCTGGCTGAAGTGGCGGCACCCGGCTAAAGGGGCAGCATCTTCTGAGGGGCGGCACCTGCTGAAGGGGAGGCACCTGGTTGAAGGGGTAGCACCTGACTGAAGGGTGACAAGCGGGATCTTTTTGAGGGGCAACACCTGACTGAAGGGCGACGTCTTTCTGAGGGGCGGCACCTGGATGAAGGGGCGGCACCCTTCTGAAGGGGCGGTACCTGGATGAAGGGGCGGCACCTTTATGAAGGGGCGGCACCCGGCTGGAGGGGCAGCATCTTCTGCGGAGCGGCACCTGCTGAAGGGGCGGCACCTGGCTGAAGGGGCGACACCCGGTTGAGGGGGCGGCATATTTTGTTAGGGGCAACACCTGGCTGAAGGGCAGCATCTTTCTGAGGGGGGCGGCACCTGGATGAAGGGGCGACACCTGGCTAAAGGGGCGGCATCTTTTGAGGGACGGCACCTGACTTGGGTGGCGTCCGGTCAGTGGCGGCACTTGGTATGTGACGGCGCCTCGTCGAGGGCGGCACCTAGACGGTGACGGCACATTGGGACGTCCAAAAAAGTGGTGCGACTAGTCTGAATGGTCTGTTAGGCGTCGACGCCCCTGCGTGTGCTACTGATGTGCGGTAAACTGTCGAGAGTTGAAGAAATGAGGTCAATGACAACACGCAGAAGTGGTGACTGGTGAACCGATACGGTATTTTCGTAGCAGGTATGTGTGATCAGTTGGCGTGATACATGGCTGATTTTACAATATACAATATCGCAACAAATGTGGAGACGGTCTCGCGCATGACTTGGGAAGGCTTAATTCCAATGGATCCAGGGCCTGGTGTAAACCAGTTGCTGGATACCTGTCTGGAAGCTGCGCACAGGCTTTCTGGAGTTTGGTCAAAATGAGAGAAGCACGGAGAACAGATCGCGTCAAAAAAAATGCAAACGTCGTAATAACTCTTTTTTCGGGATTCTGCTACCCATTGTCTTTGGTGGGCTTGGATACTCAAAATCATCGGTCCCTAGGTACATCCCTAGTATTGACGATGAAACGTAACATGTGCCAAATATGAAATAGCGAAGCATTTTATTTCATCAGTGAAGTTGAGCGTTACAATATTATTTGGCTACGCCCACAGATGTTTGAGATGCTTATGCGCAAATTGTAGTGTAAATAGAACCCGCATTTACACTGGACTTTATATCTTTAGGCATTAATGAATTATCTTTTCGGAAATTGAGGCAATTTGAGAAATTGGGCCAAATTATGGCGATTTTTTTTCCTTTCTAACCTCCCAGATTCATGTCCCCTACAGGTTTAAAAGTCCCAGCCTTTGGACGTCAAAGTCCCGTATAAACTACGCTAGGCTACGTTCGCGAACGGAATAGTAATTAACCCTGGAGGTGTTGGGGGGGGGGGGGCGTTTTTTGCCCTCCCCCTAGAGCCCTTCATGAGACACATTTTCAGCCCCCATCCCGTTCCATCCCATGCCGGGCCATTCAGCCAGACCCAAACCCATTCCAAAAACTATCAGCCGGTGTTTCCTTTCAGCAAGCACAAAGTGTACTTAAACAACAAATAGGGCACATTAACGCCATAATATGCCCGTTTTTTTCTGCTACCGAAATTCCATTAAAATTCCTGTCAATTTCCCTCAAGAAAAGTAAAAATATCGTCCTGATCCCTTCCATTCTTGCATTGCACAGATAATTTTTCCAAATGTTTTTATGATATTGAAACCTGCAATATTTCCCAACAAAGTATGATTTATGTCTCCAAAATGGGGGGGGGCAATCCCCCACAGTCTGACGACTGGGGGCGGTGCCTCCCCCCCCCCCCCCCCTACGGCGACGCCCTTGACAATTACCGCATAAGCGTCGAGTACCACCATACCCCAATCTGGCCTACTTGGCCGTAATCTTGGTCGCGAAGGAGTGTGACTGCCTGACAATGCCAGCTGATTATGGGATTATTTCGGGCATCCACTCCGGGGAGGCAGATGGCCTGGACACCATGCAGGGCACGTATCGGACCAGCGATGGAATAATACTCATTTGGCGGCGCTGGTGCCAGCAGCGGCACGGTGGCCACCGCCCTGATCAGAATCAACGCTCCTGCAGTCCGCTCCTGTCGCCTGACGTTTGGCCTGTCGCCTGGCGCTTTTGTCATATATTACTAGCCACCGGTCTCGCTTTTAACACGCGCAGTGGAGAGGGGTATGCCACTAACACGCAGTGGAGGAGGGGGGGGGGGGGCACTTTAGTGCCCACCTAAAATCTCCGAAAGTATGAGAGCTAGAACGATCAAACTTACAGGTTATGATGATCTACATTTTCAAAATTTCGTGACCTTCGGTCAATATCTTCAAGGTCAAACGAGGCCATGAAGGTCAAATCTAGCCAAATGTCACAATTCTGGCAATTTGACCTCTGTGACGTCACAGGTCACCAGCAATGTGTCCCCAATTATTTATGGGGATGAACATTGACATTGTCTACCGAATGGCGTTTGAATCATCCCGATTCGACTGTTGGTTCCGAAGATATCGCTTTTGCCGACCTCGATTCTGGCCGCCATCTTGGAATTAAAATCCGTATAACTCAAAACTTGATCGACCGATTTTGATTTGCCTTTATGTCAAACGATTATACTATTGAGTTGGCGTAAATTTCGCGAAAGAACACCGCCCGGCGCCGCTTCGTTTGCGAGCTATTCACGAAAAACATGGTGGGAGGGCACATAGGTGCCCCCCCCCCCCCTCCACTGCACGTCTTTAAACGAAGAGCGGACAGATGAGGCCGATTTAACAAAGAAGGTTACAATTACAAATGTGTGTAATTACAATCGCAAGAAAATATTACAAACCGCACAAAAAGCTATTTCACAGACATTCGCCACCCTGAATACAAATTGTGAAGATGTGTGTAAAACAAAAAATTGAAAGCAGAAAAGTTTGTAATCAAGTTTGTAATCAAGATGTATTAACACGCGCACTTGCCTGGGGTGCGCGACAACCACGAACTGCCGGGGTGTGATTTCCGCCCGCCCCCCCCCCCGCCCCCACCCCCCCCCCCCACCCCCCCCCCCCCCCCCCCCCCCCCCCCCCCCCGCCTAAGATATCGAAAACCACGCAACGTAGCAACAATTGGAAAACGGCGTTAGATGCTTGAGACAAATTCTATCGAAAGTATATCGGTGTTTCTTGGGCCAGGTAAATTTCAAGGTCACCAGCGGTCACCAAAGGTCAAATTTCGGCTATATATGAGTGTTTTTGATAAAGCTGTCGATATCTCGATAACTGAAAGAGACGACGCGCTGGAAAAAGCGTTCAAAAGATACTTTATTTTCCTGTCACTAAGTTTCATCAGAATTGACTTAAGGTAAATAGTTAGGTCAGCAGAAGCTATGAATTTGAAACATTCTAAACATCGCAGAATAGTTTTTTAAGAAATAACTTTTGACAGAATCATGAAAGACTAAAACAGATTTCACCATTGTGTTTGTCTCGTCGAAACGCATCACATCATATTTTGGGTGACCTAGTTAGGTAATATCCAAAAATTGACCTGACCTGAGGTCATGGCAAGGTCAACTTTTACATCAAGTGATTCGTCTCGACAAGATTACAATGGTGAAAACCCCATTGCCTTGATTACCTTGATTTGGTAAATAGTTATTGAAGAAAACCATACGTGACCTGGGGGGTCACCTGAGTTGACCTCGTAGAGTTCAAAGAACAGCAATGTGACATAGGGCTTTGCATTTGGCACAAGAGTGGTGGATCTGGTCAAAACTGGGCAAATTTAGCAATTTCCTATGGATTTATACGTGTTTTAATTTGTCCCCATTGACTTTTAATGGGGAGGTCACGAAATCGGCCTGACCTTAGGCCGCCGATATAAAAAACAAATGAGATAAACTAATTGTAGGTACTTATCACCTGATGATATCATGTGAGTTTCAAATCGTTTGGTCAATCACTGTGGCTGTGGCACGACCGCAAACCTTTTTAGATATGGGGTCACGTGACTTGACCTGGTGACCTGACCTTAGATGACCTGAGGTAAAAAAAAATACACCATGTGAGTAATTGATGACCAAACAATTGTACCAAATTTGGCGGCGCTGCGCGCCGATATTTTCCGCTATTCATGAAACATCGGATGGGGTGGGGGGGGGGGGGGGGGGGAGGGGGGATCAACGCGCAGTGCGCGCACCTATAGTAAAGCGTATGCGAGTACAAAATATTGTATCGTTAACATTTTCGTTTAGCACTATTTTCATTGTGGTTTATTTTTGTATTCAAAATAAAATTAGTTATAGTAAGAACTATATTTTAATTAAAGTTGTATTGGAATGCAAATTGACCGACCCTGACCCTGACCCTGACCCTACGGTGACCCTGACCGTAGAATACCACTTGGTAAGCAGGATTTGCCCATTCACCGAGTGGTGGGGCTAACAAAACTACTTTCAAAAGAAAGATCGTTCCATTTTCCCGAGATAATCCTCTACCATTTTTAACCTTACCTAGCCGATTTCCTTCTGCGTAAGGGGTGAAATTTCCACTGCACAAAATATCGTTGATCGCCGCAATTTTATCCCCATGCGGTTTTCCGCGCGGAGGCGCCTCTCACATAATAACGCAATCGGTAAGTCACTGGGCTGCATAGCTGGAGATCCCTGTTCAAATCTCTCGGGAAATAAAAAATTTCGGTGAGTATATGTGTATTGTAATCCATTACCTACCCTAACAACCTCGGCAACGTAACAACCTCACCAATAAAACCTCAACAGCAAAACAACCTCAACATATCAATGCAATCTCTGAAATTCGGAACCTCTGACGAACTTGAATCACAAATTTGTAATTACAAGTTTTTTCACTTCAGTCGATCTTTGAGAAATGGCAAATGGTAAATTCAGTTTGCATTTACAAACTCAATTTACAAATACTTTGTTTGTAGAAATTCTTGTATTCTTGTGTTTTCTGTAACTTGAGATTTACTGTCATGAAGTTTTGTGAAATACAAATTACACAAGTTTGTAACAATTATTTCTAACTACAAAGAAATGCTTTGTAATTACAAACTTGTTTGCTTTGTGAAATCGGCCTCTGGCTACTTCTCTATTCGAACTGTTGACTTTTCTGTCTGAAATTAGCCCGGCTTGGGTCACATTCATAAATTTGTACGCGTCGATTAGCAATTCGCCAAGAAATCTGCCAGCCATACGCAGCATTTATTCCTTGGTTTTAACTAGAAGTAATTTTTCCAACAAAAGCTTACATCGTTTTTACATACCTTCCGACTTGAGACAAACGTGATGCCTTAGGATGAGCACAAACATACTTCCCAGCCCCCCTCTCAGGGGCGTCCACGGGGGGGGGGCAGCAGGGGCCCGGCCTTCCACTCTAAAAAAGTGTGGGGGGGGGGGGGGCTGCGCCCCCCCCCCCCCCCCCCCCCCGCTACAACTTCGATCAAAACTTTAAAGGGAATGTTTCGCCTTTCTGAAAGTTGTCAAATATACGCTGGTTGTAGTCGAAAATATGAAGCAAGTGCTGCTGAAAATGATGGTGATAATTTTCTCTCGAAAGTCACTTAACTTTATATAAATTAAGAATTTAAATTTGGGATGATGACGTCATTATTGAGCTATAGAGGGCCGCCGATTGGCTGACAAAGTGGATTGGCTGAAAAGTGGCTGTCAGCTAATCAGCGGCGGCACTAGCCTAGACCCCATTTTGCAAACTATAAATTGAATTGCTTAAAAACGGCTAAGTTTTGGGGAAAATTACCTCAGTATTTTCAACATTTCAATAACGGCCAAAGATAATGGCTATCTCAGTTCAAAACCAATACAAAGGTGAAACATTCTCTTTAAGGTATTTAGGCTAAGAATCTACATTATTTGCAAAATATTTTTGTCATCGCTCAAAACGATGCGGAGTAGAATTTTTGGGACGACACAAATTCGATACATCCTTGATACAGCCTTGAGGGGCACCACCCGATCGACAGGGCGCCACCAATATTGGCGACAATTTTACAGGGGGGGGGGCGCCTACGGACCGACGGAGGGGCGCCGTCACTAGCTGGAGGGGGTGCCGTTGCTAGCCGGAGGGGCGCCGTGACTGGCCGGAGGGGCGCTGTCACGGGCTGGAGAGGGTAAGTCACTAGTTGGAGGGGCGCCGTCACTCGCCGGAGGGGCGTGGGCCGTCACTCGCCGGATGGGCGTGGTCACTGGCCGGAGGGGCGCCGTCACTGGTCGGAGGGGCGCCGTGACTGGTCGGAGGGGTGCTGTCACGTGCCGGAGAGGCGCCGTCTATGGCAGGGAGCGTCTTCACTGGCTGGGGGCGCCGTCACTGGCCGCAAGAGCGCCGTCTCTGGCCGGGGGAGCGTCCCCACTGGCCGGAGTGGCGCCGTCACTGGCCAGAGGGGCGCCGTCACTGACCGGAGGGGCACCAGCTTTGCATAGGCGCCTCAGATCCAAAGGACCAGGTCATGCTCTGAATGACCGTATACTCGGTATGCCACTGGCATCTGACATAGAACCCTGCGTCAGACCAGAATTTGGCTGATACATGGTGACAATATAGGTGTAATTTTTGTATGTAACAGAATATCTTTGACAACCTGAAGTGAATTCATGTCAAGGGTGAACAGCATGTTTACAACTGAGGATATGTTTTGGTTTGCGGGGTGCTGTGCATAGTGAGAAATATGTCAAGAACCGGAAAAATAGCAGTGCCGGCGAACGGGCTGAGAAGTCTACCCGAGGCGGTAAGAGTGAAATAACCCCGCCAGGCGCATTCTTTCGCGGCTTTAGCGACCGCATCCAACATCGTAACATCAACTGGGTCCTGTTCCTTCCACAGAGCTTTCTCAACGATGTTTTCCATGAAGTCACCATCACTGAGACAAGCTCTTTCATAAGAACATTAAAATTCCACCAGCGAACTTTGACTTTTGGGATTCCTGACGCATTCCTGGTAAGCGCTAAGGCGATGGAGAACGGAGTTGGTTTCAGGCTTCAGCGTAGTGTAGGTAAAACTTAATGTGGCAAATGATTCATACCTGGAAGAAGGAAAAGGTCATGAAGTAAGAGTTCTGGTGATCCTCATTAAAATAGTTGAATGAAAATGAAGGAAGGGAAATGGAGTCGGCTCTTCTGAATGCGTGCGTACTAGTGATGTCATTCGGTAACCAAAATTTTGGTATACCCCAAAAATTCCAATACCGAATCGGTTATTTGTTGGTCAGAGAACAAATTTTAGGTATGTTTCGGTAAGCAAGTCAGCGATATGCATCAGACCGGCCACCTTTTTTGCAGGAAGTTCGGCATGTTCTGCAGGTATCCAGCTGGGAAATAAGAATGTCAGGCAATTAATTTGGATTCTGATCATCCATACTATTAAGTATTATTGAGGTATTTATTTCACTAAAAAATGCACCTGCATATGCAAAGTAACGCTTGCCAACCTCTTACAACAATATTGAAAGTCGGTCAAAAATCGGTCATTTTCGGGTTGGGAAAAATTGGTTTGGTTTTCGGTCAGCATAGCTACAATGAAATTGGTATCGGTTTGGTCAAGTTTCAGGAATTTTCTGAAAATGACATCACTAGTGCGTACCATAATGTTGATTGTTGACTGGAAAATATGGACTTATGGGTCCCCCCACTCACAATTTCGTGGCGACGCGGCTGCCCCCTCTCATAACAACAGCCAACTAGGCCAACTGTGCGCCAAGTACGACGATGTTGATTCGAACAATCCGTGCCGAGTCTGCGCTGCGGTCTGCGATCACACTGTTGGCTGGGCTTGCAGCCATCACTGATGCTCACCGTGGTTGAATGGGGGCGCCGCAGTGCTGGTCATAGCTCGTCGGTAAGCCGCGCTGTTCAGCGTCAGCTTCCGCACGTTCTTCTCCGGGTGGAAGACGATGATGTACACCTTGGGTGCGTACAGACAGATCAGAGCCACCGAGGCCGACAGACTGATGGCCACGCACAGTGTGGTGATCTGTACCTGAAACACGGAGACACCAACAGACTGATAGCCACGCACAGTGTGGTGATCTGTACCTGGAACACCGAGACACCAACAGACTGATGGCCACGCACAGTGTGGCGATCTGTACCTGAAACACCGAGACACCAACAGACTGATGGCCACGCACAGTGTGGTGATCTGTACCTGGAACACCGAGACACCAACAGACTGATGACCACACACAGTGTGGTGTTCTGTACCTGAAACACCGAGACACCAACAGACTGATGACCACACAGTGTGGTGATCTGTACCTGAAACACCGAGACACCAACAGACTGATGGCCACACAGTGTGGTGATCTGTACCTGGAACACCGAGACACCAACAAACTGATGGCCACACACAGTGTGGTGATCTGTACCTGAAACACCGGGACACCAACAGACTGATGGCCACACAGTGTGGTGATCTGTACCTGGAACACCGAGACACCAACAGACTGATGGCCACGCACAGTGTGGTGATCTGTACCTGAAACACCGAGACACCAACAGACTGTTATGCTCTGTACCTGAAACACGGAGACACCAACAGACTGATGGCCACGCACAGTGTGGTGATCTGTACCTGAAACACGGAGACACCAACAGACTGATGGCCACGCACAGTGTGGTGATCTGTACCTGAAACACCGAGACACCAACAGACTGATGGCCACACAGTGTGGTGATATGTACCTGAAACACGGAGACACCAACAGACTGATGGCCGCACAGTGTAGTGATATGTACCTGAAACACCGAGACACCAACAGACTGATGGCCACACAGTGTGGTGATCTGAACCTGAAACACCGAGACACCAACAAACTGATGGCCACACAGTGTGGCATGGTCTGTACTTGAAACACCGAGACACCAACAAACTGATGGCCACGCACAGTGTGGTGACCTGTACCTGAAACACGGAGACACCAACAGACTGCTATGATCTGTACCTGAAACACCGAGACACCAACAGACTGATGTCCACATAGTGTGGTGATCTGTACCTGGAACACCGAGACACCAACAGACTGATGGCCACACAGTGTGGTGATCTGTACCTGAAACACCGAGACACCAACAGACGGATGGCCACACACAGTGTGGTGATCTGTACCTGAAACACGGAGACACCAACAGGCTGATGGCCACGCACAGTGTGGTGATCTGTACCTGGAACACCGAGACACCAACAGACTGATGACCACACACAGTGTGGTGCTCTGTACCTGAAACACCGAGACACCAACAGACTGATGACCACGCACAGTGTGGTGATCTGTACCTGAAACACGGAGACACCAACAGACTGATGGCCACGCACAGTGTGGTGATCTGTACCTGGAACACCGAGACACCAACAGACTGATGACCACGCACAGTGTGGTGATCTGTACCTGAAACACGGAGACACCAACAGACTGTTATGATCTGTACCTGAACAAAATATAAAGTTAGCGGGTAAGATAATACGAAAACATAGGGGTAAGTACTAAGCACATGCCTATTTCCTAGGATAAGAAAATTGTGACAAAAAAAAATCGCTGTCAATGCAACTGAAAATCAGTCGTGCTGTTGAATTGTCAGTCAAGTGTAAGACGAGAATGTGTTGGGTTGGATGATCAGTCGCTCGATCAAAGGGGTCACAGTCGACTCAACAACTGAATAGGTAGAACTCATTCTGATTTACATACGCTTACCGTAGTTAAAGGGAAATATTCACCTTTTGATATATTTGTTTAGCAACAACTTCTTAGGCTTCTGTTATGGTATAAGAATGATGTGATTTAAAGTTAAGTATGAAATAAAATTATTCCCGAATTCAAAGTTGGAAGTTTTTGGACACATTAAACAGTGAGTACATATACTTCTTTCGGAGTTCATGATCGGTGTTTTCACTCCACTAGCGAAGCGCGATATATCACTCCACTAGCGAAGCGCCACTAGCGAAGCGCGACATAAGCGCGACTTTGTATCATTTCAGCAAACACCGATTCAATTAATTCTACCTCAATCAAATACTTATCAAGCAATTACTGCTTTTGTATCAATCTATTCAACGTTGAATACCTCTCGTTTCTCAACAAATCGCATACACTAAATAGGTCGCCGTCCGCGGCCAAGCTAAACTGCCGATTGCAATGCACTTTTTTTTAATGCTTGTTGATTGTTCATAAAAGTTTGGCACATATTCGCAAAAGATACAGTGCATGAAACATATTGCATACCTTCATGATAAATAACAATGCGTAGGGAGACTAATTTGCTGAATTCGTTTCCGAGTACTTGCTGAGTACCGACCGTTATAAGCGTGGATCGCTTATCAACTATAACTTGAAATAGCTTTCGGTAGGAATGTTTATATGCAAAATGTGATCAATTTACAATATATTTTGGTCTCGTCTATCGATTTCAAGTAATAACTCCATTTGTGTGGGAAAAGGTGAATATTTCCCTTTAAAGGAGGGCGCCGCGGGCTTAGGTCTCGAGATGAAACGCATAACAATATATCTCGAATTCTTGACATTGCATTTGTATATTTCCGTTAGTTGAATATCTCGACGTTTCGCCAATGAGACGCGATGCTACATTCGTGAGACGCGATGCTACATTCGTGAGACGCGATGCTACATTCGTGAGACGCGATGCTACATTCGTGAGACGCGATGCTACATTCGTGAGACGCGATGCTACGTTCGTGAGACGTGATGCTACATTCGTGAGACGTGATGCTACATTCGTGAGACGCGATGCTACATTCGTGAGACGCGATGCTACATTCGTGAGACGCGATGCTACATTCGTGAGACGTGATGCTACATTCGTGAGACGCGATGCTGCATTCGTGAGACGCGATGCTACATTCGTGAGACGCGATGCTACGTTCGTGAGACGCGATGCTACATTCGTGAGACGCGATGCTACATTCTTGGCGAACGTCATATGGCGCGATGCAACTCTCCCAGCTACTGAGGGACGTGCAGACAAAGTATTGACGTTTCCTGAAAATTAATGGTGGCCGGCAGTGGGGAAATTATCTAAAAATGAAATGTGAATTAATACACGCAGAGTTTCGGTTCCGGGATATTCGCATAATTAGCATTTGCTCCTAAGCATGCTACATTAATAAATTTAGTTTCAAACATCCTAATAGGCAAAGTCTTGAAACATCTTTATCGTAAACAGCTTTGTTTACGGCTGCAGGGTTTCGTTATATTTTGGCAAGGTGAATAATTGCTTGAGGTAGAATTAATTGAATCGGTGTTTGCTGAAATGATACAGAGATATGATACATTTTCAATACAATGATGCATTTTCGTCTTTCAATGGATACAAAGAAAATACATTTAATGCTTATTAACCTTATATTAACAGTTTTCGTACGAGAACTCTCAGATTTCGCTATAAAATGGTGTCTGAGTTATTCTTATTGCTGATTTCGATGTTTCAATTTGTACGACCGTCAGTTCACAGGGTCACAATATACAGGTCAGCGAAAATTCAGGTCAGGATCAAGCATCCAACTTCGTTTGTCAATAGCCGTTTTTACAAAGGATTATTGTGCGAAACTTTTAAAAACATTTTTTAATGTTTTGAAAAGTTTCGACGATCCATTCCTTAACTACACAGCCTTTACATGCGATTTGTGGCTAGAAATGTCCCTCAGAATTTTGTAATATGTTGGTAAGAATATAATATGTTCACAAAATTGCGATTTGGTGGTAATTAGCAAGATAAGTATTGATAGGTCAGTTGTGATCTCCACCGACTGAAACTTTTCAAAACTTCAGAATGATTCAGAAAGATTATGTGGCGTATGACGCTATTGGACAATATAGACTCGCCCAATCCGGCCCAATCCGGCAGCCGGGCTGTGCGGCTTGGCTTTGTCCATGTGCGTGCGGCACGCGGGTCGGAAGCGGCGGCGAATCGATGCTGGCATATAACTGCTCATGCGCAGACCGACCTGTTATCCATGAAGCTGCCAGATTTAGTAACTATGTAGTATGACGGTATGATAAACTGAACGAATGGACTCTAGACGCATATGTTCTTTAAAAACGGCCAATTTTGTATCATAAACTTGTTATGAGCTCAATACATGTTTCCATAACTATTGAATAGTGCTAATATCTCCCAAATCAGTAATTAATTTCTTGGAATGTATAATATACTAAGACTTTTATACCAAAACTTTGTAAAACTTCTCAGAACTTTTTAGAATCTTTTCAGCGCAATAATCCTTCGTGAAAACGGCTAATATATCTCCATGATAAAAATAGACATCGGGGTAAAATTATACATCATTAGAAAGAGGAAGATACAAAGAGTATGATGGCATAGTCATTTACTCCCTAAGGTCAATATTTGATCAAATTTGAACCATAGATAACAGGAGACTCCTGTTATGTACCGTCTCCTGTGATCTATGTTTGACCTTATGACGTTGATGTCAGATCCAGGTAAAACAATGTTTTCCCGCTTTGATTTGTTTTGAAATTTATACCACAGTTTGGCTATTTACTTGGTAACATGCATGCCAAATTGCGCGGTACAACTGGAACTCATTGAGGGTTCACAGCCGGTCATATGTCATGACGTCATCCGACCTGCGAGTTCACGAATCTCGACATTCTTCCAAATGTAGGCAATATGGGCATCATTCGAAAGCACATGTCCCACATAATGCACTTATGATATTAATTCCACATTTTGTTTGCAGATAAAGCGTTGTCCTCGTATGAACATCCGACGCGACAACATTATGTACCACCTATCACAACTGAACACTAGGATGCGGGCAACCCCGCACTCTTGTTGATTTTCCCAGGATTTCGCGCGTGTTTCCATGTTATTTTACATTCTGAATAATATTGAAACATTTACTTTGTTCTAAAACATTTTATTTCGGTCGGACCAAGCGCTATCTATGAAAACATGTTGTTTCATGTGCCGACTATGGAGTAAAAAATTAACATCTTGCAACACAGTTGGAAATAGGCTCATTGTAAAGCTCTTGGTGAGTAAAACCAACTTTATAACAACAGACAAAATGTTATTAAAGCGAAACTTTTGATTTAATAGCCTGCAAACATGTTACAACATACCATATGACTCCAAGCCGCATGTTTGTGCCGATAAGGCCATTAAATATAAACAAAATCGTTTTTAGATAATTTTGTCCGTTGTATAGTTGGGCCTATTGGGCCTATTTCCAACCGTCTTGCGTGATATTAATTTTGTACTCCATAGTCGGCACAGAAGAAGAAAAAACATGTTTTCAGAGATCCTTCTTAGTCCGATCGAAACAATTTGTGTTGGAGCAAAGTAAATGTTTCCATATTATGCATAATTTTTAATGGCGTGGAAACACGCGCGAAAACCTTGGAAAACCAACAAAAGTGCGGGATTGCGCGCATCCTAGTGTCCAGTTGTGATAGGTGGTACATAACCTGCGCACTGCAGGGGGGTTGATTTCCGCCCCTCCCCCTCCCCTTCAGGTTTTTCGAAGATAGCGAAAAAACGGCGGCGCGCAGCGCCGCCGGGTTTTGGTACACCTGTTAGGACATCAATTGCGCACACTTTGAAAGGAAAAAATATACTCGGGTCATCTCAGGTCAGGTCACCAGACCAGGTCAAGTGACCCCACCACCAAAAATGTTTGCAGTTGTGCCAAAGCCAGAGTTTTTCAACGATGAGGTTGAAACTTACAGGATGTCATGAGGGCATCAGTACTTACAATTCGTTTATCTCGGAATTTTGATATCGGTGACCTAAGGTTAGGTCAATTTCGTAACCTCCCATAATAAGTCAATGGGGAAATATACAAATGTTTCCTATTTCAAGGATATACATGGTACTAGTCCAATTACTTCTGGATCATGTTATTGTAGGATATTCTTGATGATCCAAGTGTAAGTTTTGTTCAGTGACCCCTATTAGGTCATTTGAGGTCATGCGAGGTCACCATCACTTGTTTGTCCATAACTCTCGACATAATGAAGATAGAGAAGTAAAACATACATCAATGTGTTTGTCTCGTCGAGACACGTCTTCCCATATGCAACATGCCCTACTTGGGTCACCACTTGACCTTGACCTTAGGTCAAATTACTAAGTTGACTTAACAAGGTCACCATTTATATCATTCAAAGCGCCTTGACAAGATAAACACAATGGCGTAAACAGTTTTCCGTTATCTTTAGTAGGTAAAAAGTTAATAGCAAAACACGATTTAGCAAAAAAACGGCCATAACTTTTACATGCGAAATTTTGTTAGAAATGTCCCTCAGAATTTTGTAATATGTTGGTAAGAATATAATATGTTGACAAAACTGCGGTTTGATGGTAATTAGCAAGTAAGTATTGATAGGTCAGTTGTGATGTCAGATTGATCTCCACCGCCTGAAAGTTTTCAAAACATTCAGAATGATTTAGAATGATTGTGTTGCGTGTGGCGCAATTGGACGCAATAGACTCGCCCGCGCAGCCCAATCCGGCGCCCGGGCTGTGAGGCTTGGCTTTGTCCATGGACCATGTGCGTTCGGCAACGCGGGTCGGAAGCGGCGGCGAATCTATGCTGGCACATCACTGCTCATGCGCAGACCGACCTGTGATCCATGACGCTGCCAGATATAGTAACTAGTATGACGGTATGCTAAACTGAACGAATGGACCCGAGACGCATTTTTTCTTTAAAAACGTCAAATTTTGTATCATAATAAACTTGTTGAGCTTAATACATGTTTCCATAACTATTGAATGGTGATAATATTGCCTAAATCAGTGATTTATTTCTTAGAATGTATAATATACTAAGACTTGTATACCAAAACTTTTTAAACAATTTCATAACTTTTCAGAATCTTTTCAGCGCAATGATCCTTCGTGAAAACGGCTAATATGAAACAACTAAAGGAGATTGTAGTATTTTAATGTAATAGCATGACTAGTATAGTTACAGTATTGTATAGCTATTTATGCCACAATGACTATGTGTTATGGTATTATGGTATATGTGTTATGGTATTATGGTATATGTGTTATGGTATTATGGTATATGTGTTATGGTATTATGGTATATGTGTTATGGTATTATGGTATATGTGTTATGGTATTATGGTATATGTGTTATGGTATTATGGTGTATGTGTTATGGTATTATGGTATATGTGTTATGGTATTATGGTGTATGTGTTATGGTATTATGGTATATGTGTTATGGTATTATGGTATATGTGTTATGGTATTATGGTATATGTGTTATGGTATTATGGTATATGTGTTATGGTATTATGGTGTATGTGTTATGGTATTATGGTATATGTGTTATGGTATTATGGTATATGTGTTATGGTATTATGGTATATGTGTTATGGTATTATGGTATATGTGTTATGGTATTATGGTATATGTGTTATGGTATTATGGTATATGTGTTATGGTATTATGGTATATGTGTTATGGTTATTGTTATGGCTAGTAGATAGGTACTCTCTCATTCCACGGCATTGTATTCACATTTTCAGCGCATCTGTGCCTGATAAAGTGCCATCCATTATTCACCATAACTTCTATACGACACACCATAGGTGATGGAACGACTATCGTAGCTGAAAATACCCTCACATCGATCACCGCCGCGATGGGCTTACCTCGAACGAGTTTCCCGTGCCGAAGTAGATGGGTACAAACGCCAGCCAGATGATGCACGTGGTATACATGGTGAAGGCGATGAACTTGGTCTCGTTGAAGTTCTCTGGCACCTTGCGCGCCTTGACGGCGTACACCGTGCACACGACGATCAGCACCATGTTGTAGACGAGCGAGACGAGGAACGACGAGTCCTTGATGCGGCACTTGAGGATGACCTGGCCGCGGTCCGGGTAGTGGTAGCGTACGCCAGGCACCTCGACCAGCAGCCAGACAGCTGTGGCCAGCAGCTGCACCGAGATGAGCAGCGTGGCGATCACGATCTGAGACTTGGGGCTGATGCAGCTCGGACGCTTGGCCGAGTGCGAAGCCGAGTCGAAGATGCGCGAGATCCGGTTGGTCTTGGTGAAGAGGGCGCTGTAGATGAAGGCGAATCCGAGCCCGACCCCGACCCTCTGCAGCGCGCAGGCGGCCGGACTGGGCTTGGTCAGCAGCAGGAATGTGTTGAGGTAGCAGATGAGGATGCCGGCCAGCAGCATGTAGCTCAGCTCGCGGCCCGAAGCCTTCACGATTGGGGTGTCGTCACGGCGCAAGAATACCAGAATCACCATCACGGTCAACTGCAACAACACAGACAAGCATCACAAGAAGTGGTACACTTGAGTTTATTCAATAACAAGAACGACGGCGCAGTACCAACTGCCAGGAAGCAATAGAGATATAATGGAAAAGATGCAACCGTGCCATCATCTTAATCAAATCGAGTCAATGCAACAAGAACTTCAGCAATTGCTGACATAAACAGCTGATATGTCTTAGGGAACAGTATCTAACGTCTATTTGTACTAACTCATTCATTTCCATACAGTTTGCACTTTAAATTTAGACATACCGAAACTGTAAAAGTTATATTATTAAACCGAGTAAATTAATACAAATTAAACAGAAACACTTAAACTAATGGAAACACAACTTGCTTCCTTCCCCACAAAAACATTACGGTTTAAAATGGATAGGTACTAACAGGGGGCCTACTCCGGCACTTTCAGCATTACGCGGGAGGGTCCCATCAAACATCAGCCTCTGATTGGTCGTGACGTCAACGGTACATGACTTTTGCTAGCCGGCATGATCAGCGTGCAAAATCCCATTGACCCCCCCCCCCCCCCCCCCCTCCCCCTCTTACTCCAAAACTAAAAAGGCTAGAAAGACGCGGAAAAGGCGTTCGAAAGCTCTCTACAAGGCCATTCGAAGTTACTTCGGTATTATTTGGCTCAGGTCAATATTGAGGTCACCAGAGGTCATCAAAGTCACATTTTTCAAGTATAGGATTTTGATCCAGAAACCCCAAATATCTCGGGAACTATGAGAGCTAGTAACAAACGAGAAAAAAAAACAATCGAAAATTCATGAAAAAATCGATCGCCATTGTTTTCCTTAAATTTAAGCTCAGGTAAATATTTGATGCTCAGGTCACCAAAGGTCGCGAAGGCATTTTTCCTAAAAAGTTTTTTCATAAATTACCTTGATTGGTTACACATATAGTAGTAACTTTAACACCATCGTATTTGTCTTGTCAAGGCGCTTCGAAACATATTACTGGTGACCTGGCTAGGTCAACTTCAAAATTTGACTTCAGGTCAAAGTCATTTGGTGACCCAGGTAGGTCATGTTGCATATGGGGCGACGCAACTCGACGAGACATTGGTGTCCTTTACACGTCTCTATCTTTATTCTACAAGAGTTGTTGGCAAAAAGTGCTGGTGACCTGAGGTGACCTCAGCTGGCCTTGAAGAGGTCACTAAGCAGCAATTGCACCCGGGTCATAAATAAAGAGCTAACATAGTGTGATTGTGATAGAATTGGCCTCATCCAATGCATATTTTCTCAAAAGGAAGCATTTGCATATTTTCCCATTTACTTCTAATGGGGAGGTCACGAAATTGACCTAACCTTAGGTCACCGATACACAAAATCCAAGATACACGAATTGTAGGTACTTATGACCTTATGAAATCCTGCAAGTTTCAAATTTATCAGACAAACACTGTGACTTTGGCACGACCACAAACATTTTGGGAGGTAAGGTCACTTGTTGTGACCTGGTGACCTGACCTGAAATGACCTGAACTTAAAACTTTAACACAATGTGGGTAATTGATGCCCGAATAGGTGTGCCAAATGTAGGGGCGCTGCGCGCCGCTATTTTCTCTCTATTTTTGAAAAACCTCAGGGTGTCAAAATGACCCCCACTAGGGCGAGGGTTAAAGCTACCGAGACCAACGCGACATGGTGTGACAAAGCTTGTGGGCACGTTACCTCCAAAAGTAAGTTTTAATTTATGTAGATATGTGAAGCTCGTAGGTAATTCGTGGACGCACTGAGGTTTGCAATAGTGCACTGAGTGGTGGTTTGCAATAGTGGTTCTTTTTATCCTGTCTGTGGCTCATACAATCTGGAAATTCTGGTCTGGAATTCGTCCAACAGCCGTCATACACATGACTGAAATTCCTCCCACTTTTGGCATAACGGCCTTCTGGCAAAATGTAAATCCGAGTTTGGAATCAGGGGCCAAGTGCTCTGTTGGTTAAGATCTTATATTGACGGTCGAAGCCAGCTATAGTACAGATTGGCATTGACCAGTCTCTTCCATACCCTGAAGGCCGGAGTACCACAGGCAAAGGCGAGTAATAAGGGGTGTTGAGGGTGCTCAAGTACCCCTTGAGCTCAAAAGTGCACCCCTCACTGTCACAAGCACCCCCTCAAATAAAAAGGTCCGGTCAACTAACATAACACAAACAAAATTGTCTAAACTGATAGAACAAATTGCATAACTGTAACATTTTTTGCTTCCACAGTAGCCTCATGTCATGTCAAGCTATCATGATACTGTTTTAGACACACATCTTTCAATAAGAGGGGTACAGGCAGTGTTCGCAACGGGCCCACTAACCCCCAGCCTGGCCCGGCCCAGGCCCATGAACTCCAAGCCCAGGCCCGGACAAGGCCCGATAAAATTAATACTATTGAGGCCCAGACCCGGTCCGGCCCGTTCAGAATAAGCATATCATTATTTTCACAAAATTTGTAATAATTATCCTAGCATATTTACTTGTATACTATAAATGTGAAACAATGAACCAACGATGCTAACCAAAAGAAAAAACGCACACAGCCACAGCAACAGTGTGTTGCTGTGGAAGTGAATTGCTGGTTACAATATTGTTAAGCTCTGACCTTAGCTTGCGCGAATTACTTCAACATTCTCAGCCCAGGCCTGTCCAGAGTCCGGTGATTTCCTTAAAAATGAGGCACAACCCATGCCCGGCCCATGGCTCATAGGGCAAGCCCGGCCCGTGGCTCATAGGGCCAACCCGGCCCGTGCCTCATAGGGCCAACCCGGCCCATGGCTCATAGGGCAAGCCCCGCCCATGGGGCCAGCCCGGCCCGTGGCTCATAGGGCCAGCCCGGCCCATGGCTCATAGGGCAAGCCCGGCCCGTGGCTCATAGGGCCAACCCGGCCCGTGGCTCATAGGGCCAACCCGGCCCGTGGCTCATAGGGCCAGCCCCGCCCATGGGGCCAGCCCGGCCCGTGGCTCATAGGGCCAGACCGGCCCGTGGCGAACTCTGGTAGCAGGCATACAAAGGTTGAATAACATAGGTAAGGCATCCCTCATTACATTTGGTTGTATCTGTGTGACTTCGCCCATAAATGGTTCACCCCGTCGGCGATGATCGGGATCGGGGTGATGATGTAGCTATCTGAATAGATCATTTAACTTCAAAATCACACATCAAACCGTAAGGCCTGAATTGACGTCCAACAATTCAACAATAATGCAAATAATTCCAATTACGACGAAACAAAAATGTACAGCCACATGAAAATTACATTAATTAACTAGTATGGCCATGATAAATGTTCAGCTGACAAGGTACAGGGTTGCTATGGTGCACACTAAGGTCAGGCTTATCTTCTCATCTAGCGTATGTTTGACTGCGAATTAAGAAACGACAATAAATGCATTCAAACCGCATTACTGAGACCTTCAATATGATATACTGATGCATTAGCTCACCTAGCTTATATTGGCTGGTTTTAAGCAAACATCCATTTTAGCTCTTTGCGGACGAAAAATTATTGTTTGCTTAAAATCAGCCAATAGATAAGGTGAGCCGATGCATCAATATATCATTTTGAAGCTCTCAGTAATGCGGTTTGAATGCATATATTGTCGTTGCTTAATTAGCTGTCAAACATACGCTAGAAGCAGGCTTGAGTTTGATTCCAGTGGAATCGAATCCGATTCCGGAATCGATTCCGTTTTTACGAGAATCGGAATCGGATTCGATTCCATTGGCATCTGGGTGGAATCGGAATCAGGTGGAGTCAATCATTTTTAGAATATGATTAAATCGGAATCGGAATCAATGGCAATTTCAAGTGATTCCATGTTATTGTCGTTAAAAAAACACTGACCATGAATTTAAAAGCTTTTCTGAAGGCAATTTGTTTATTTGAGCATGCATACATAAAGCGAAACTAGGCTATTATTTTTTTACTAATGAAGGTCAATAAACATGGTAATTAATTCGACTTATTTAGGTGGAGACATACAATGATGTTCGCTCATGGCACTGTTATGTTTTGTGTAGCATATATTCCATAATATTATCATATCTTTCAAGACAGTTATTTATTTGTGTATCAAATTGGAAAATAGCAGCTTGCAATATGTCCAATTGTCCATGCATCATGATCATAGCCAGGTATGTCTAAATATCATATTGTTTGGAACCTTTTTCTGAACTGTCACGATTTTGCAGCATTGGCTAGCTTTTTCACCAAATTGATTTTTGTAAAGTTATATAACAAAATATCCATATTAAATATACCTGTATAATATATTTAATGTTACTCTGCATGCCATTTGTTATTTGCACAAAATAATCGGGCATTTTTGATGCAGAGTGGAATCAATGGAATCGGATTCGGAATCAAACTTTTTAGGTTCCCTGGAATCGGATTCGGAATCGATTCTCCTAGTAAAATATCTATTGGAATCGGAATCGGAATCGATTCCGCTGAATCGGAATGAAGCACAAGTCTGGGCTAGAGGAGAAGATAAGCCGGACCTTAGTGTGTACCATAGCAACTGCGAGTCCCTGTACCTACTGATATCCTAGTGGATGTTTTGGTTAATAATACAATACATGTACATTTAATTGAGAGGCATGTATTGATTCAAATATTTGTTCTTACAATATTTAAGTTTCGCTAATTTAGAAAAAAATCAAATCAAATCAAACGTGTTTTTTTTTTTATTAAAGGGAATGTTTCACCTTCCTGAAAGCTGTCAAATATACGCTGGTTGTAGTAGAAAATATGAAGTAAGCGCTGCTGAAAACGATGCTGAAACGATGGTATTTTTCACTCGAAAAGTCACTTAACTTTATACAAATTAAGTTTTTAGATTTGGGTGAATGACGTCATTATTGAGCTATAGACCGCCGCTGATTGGCTGACAAAGTGGGATTGGCTGAAAAAGTGTCTGTCAGACAATCAGCGGCTGCACCAGCCTGGAGTCATTTTGCAAATGGTAAATTAAATTGCTTAAAAACGGTTACGTTTTGGGACAAATGATCTTAGTAATTTAGACATTACAATAACGGCCCAAGATGCAAGCTGATTGGCTGATGGTATAGCCTCTGCCTGGGCTAGATAGCACCACATTCTTTCGTCAGCACCGCATTCCTTCGCCAAAAAATCAAATATATTCGGCTGAAGTCTTTTCAGTCAAGAAAACTTGCAGATAGGGGTTTCCCAAACCGGCTACAAAACTGCTATCTCAGTTCAAAACTAATGCTGAAGGTGAACTATTTCCTTCAAAGGGAAATAATGACCTTTTTATTTTATTGGCAACAATTTATTTGGATACCGTTATTGTATTAACATGATGTGATCTAAATCTAAGAATTAAATAAAATTATTCCCTAATTCAAAGTTTGAAGTTTGGGGAATTCATGATCGGTATTTTCCCTCCACTATTGGGAAGGGACACATCTTAATATCACTTTTGTATCAATCTGTGCAACGTTGTTGAATGGGCACTTATAAACAAATCGCCGACACTAAATAGGTCGCCGTCGACGTGCATCGATGAGCTTTCGATTGAATTGCCAGTTGTTGTATTGTTTGTTAATTGTAAAGGATTGTCTCAGAAGTGTAAAGGATAATTGTAAAGGATAAAGGATATAACCAGCAAGGCGACGTGCCAGTGTCAGTGTCATATACCCCGTGTCAATAACCCCAAATAAACGATGTGAGTAGGCACTAGGCACACTCCCTTTAACAAACAACTAATAACAGTGTAAATGGTTTGAAAGCAGCAAGAGGTAGAACGTAGTAACCTATTCAGTTGGGAGGGGGGGGGCTGGGTTCCCCAACTTGTACAAGGAAGTGGACCAAATCAGAAGAGAAATCCGTATTTTTAGGGATTTTGATGGTACCTTGAGTGTTGTTACCCTTCTGAGCCCAAATCTTGGATTTCAGAGCCGCCGGTGAAAAGCATCCCCTGGCATTTTCACAATTCTCCACCTCTGCCTTGAAACCCTGTTTTAGGCCGGAATGGCCTACCTTGTTGTAGGCCATTCCGGCTTGTACTGTAAGCGGCTTGCTACAAGCGGCTTGCTTGTAGCCCTGGGGTACTAACCCCTAATATCATTCCATTCCACGACTATATGCCACTGTGCGATGCGTCTGCTGGGGAGACTTACAAAGATACCGATCACGGCGATGGCGATGGGCCCGATGGCCAGTGGTGAGCTCCACTTCATGTACTGCACCTCCAGGTCGTAGCAGGACAGCTTGTCGTCGTAAGGCCACCGGCCGTGGCCGCAGTCTTCACACGTGTACTCGTCCTTCATGAACTCGAACGGCTCACACCGGTCACAGATCCAGCAGCACGTGTCGCCCTGTGACGACAGAGGACCGGTCATAGATCCAGCAGCACGTGTAACCACAGAAGACCGGTCATAGATCCAGCAGCACGTGCGACCACAGAGGACGGGTCACATATCCAGCAGCACGTGTCGCCCTGTGACGGCAGAGGACCGGTCATAGATCCAGCAGCACGTGTGACCACAGAGGACGGGTCACATATCCAGCAGCACGTGTAACCACAGAGGACCGGTCACAGATCCAGCAGCACGTGTAACCACAGAGGACCGGTCACAGATCCAGCAGCACGTGTCGCCCTGTGACGACAGAGGACCGGTCACACATCCAGCAGCACGTGTAACCACAGAAGACCGGTCATAGATCCAGCAGCACGTGTCACCACAGAGGACCGGTTACAGATCCAGCAGCACGTGTGATCACAGAGGACCGGTCACAGATCCAGCAGCACGTGTGATCACAGAGGACCGGTCACAGATCCAGCAGCACGTGTAACCACAGAGGACCGGTCACAGATCCCAGCAGCACGTGTAACCACAGAGGACCGGTCACAGATCCCAGCAGCACGTGTAACCACAGAGGACCGGTCACATATCCAGCAGCACGTGTAACCACAGAGGACCGGTCACAGATCCAGCAGCACGTGTAACCACAGAGGACCGGTCACAGATCCAGCAGCACGTGTGACCACAGAGGACCGGTCACATATCCAGCAGCACGTGTGACCACGGAGGACCAGTCACAGATCCAGCAGCACGTGTGATCACAGAGGACCGGTCACAGATCCAGCAGCACGTGTAACCACAGAGGACCGGTCACAGATCCCAGCAGCACGTGTAACCACAGAGGACCGGTCACATATCCAGCAGCACGTGTAACCACAGAGGACCGGTCACAGATCCAGCAGCACGTGTAACCACAGAGGACCGGTCACAGATCTAGCAGCACGTGTGACCACAGAGGACCGGTCACATATCCAGCAGCACGTGTGACCACGGAGGACCAGTCACAGATCCAGCAGCACGTGTGATCACAGAGGACCGGTCACAGATCCAGCAGCACGTGTGACCACAGAGGACCGGTCACAGATCCAGCAGCACGTGTAACCACAGAGGAACGGTCACAGATCCAGCAAAATACTTTCCATTCCTTTGATAATAATCATTATTGGGACTTTACGTCTCACTCTGTTGTATTCCTTTGAAGTTGGTTTGTAGTATCATTGACTTCAGATTCGCTGTGACTTGTTAAGTAAATGTGCCCCCCCCCCCCAGTGACTCACAGGTTAAGTAAATGTGGTAGCAAAAATTAAATATTCATTAGTGTATAAGGAATTACTAAGTTTAGAAGACTCACTCCGATGTGTGTTTTTCTTATCCATTCTTCATAGACGAGCGCTAAAGTTTTAAAGAGCCACTGGGGACGGATTATCATCAATGGATAATGGATAATGGATATGGATAATGGATATCAGGAACAGAAATCCACCGTCTTCTTCCCGACTATGATATCTGTAACTATCCTCTTCTGCTACTTTTGGACTCTCCCTTTAGCCCGCACCCAGCTTGGGTATTTAACCGAGCACTGATGTGGGGGGGGGGGCAGATTCTGCCACCCCCTCGTTATCTTCCGAACCAATAACCGCAGCGAGACGCGCAAGGCGGCAATCAAAAGTTCTTAATGGGACGCATCTTAAGCATACGCGAAATTTTCCAAATAAGGTCACATGTCAGGTCACGGTTAGGTCAAAGGTCAAAATTGAGGTATTTGAGTTTATGGGCCATAATTTCCATCCCAAGCCGTATATTGAGACTATTATCTCACAAAGTGCTCTCAAATGTATAATGAATTTCCCGCATAAGCGAAAGTGAAATTGTAAGCAAAGGTCAAGGTCAAGGCCAGGTCACAAAAGGTTACTATTGGCAAAAGTTCTAGGAAAGTCATGCGACACATATTGTATGGGTATCATCATACGTAGAATCACATACGTAGAATCCGATAGTAGCAGCAATTCTCACAACCTGGACCTTGTTTCATAAAGCTTTGGCGTAACATATTGCATTGCATGTGAACCGTTATGGCGATATTGCAGATAGAATCACGAACAGAAATCCTCGTCTCAAAAACTGTTTCGGGCATATTGCCAGCACGCAACGCAAGACGATGCGAGACAGACTTACTTTGTATATACATGTAACCTGCCACCGTCGAGACTATTGCCCGAACCTTCATTTGAGGTCGGTCAAAGCATTGTTTGTCGATTGTATATTAGATCCGGCGAATTCGACTACCTTAGTCTTGTGTTAAACCGGCTAATCGTGTCCGGTTAAAGGGAAAATACATGCTGACTGCTGTTACTGTTAGGACTGTTAGTTTGTATATCATGATGCAATGTATGAATATAATCCATTACGGACTCATATGGCATGAATCATACGTGTTTACTGATCTAATTGTGGTTAGTGTGGAACAGTCCAACAAATAGATGGCAGCACATACAACATATGAGAAGCCCAGATGATGAAACATCATGATGACAGACGGCAGCACCTGCTGACTAACAAGTAGTTCACTGACAACAAATTGATAGGTGTTTAACCGCGCAACCAAAACACACAAACTCAGACACTGACGCCTTTATTGATAAGCAGTCAGCACAGATGTCAGAACAAAGTGCCTTGGAAATTCCACAAACTTCTTCGCTTCAGTGGAAACTCTATGATGATCTCATTCAACACCAAGGACCTTGGTGGCACAGCCCCCCCCCCCCCCCCCATTGCCCCAACTGTATATTACATTAGCGTTCCTACAGTGTTGCTGTCAAGATCCAGATTTGTTCAGCTTTAATCCACTATTAACTGCAGCTTGGGATGACAGGTTTTCTCCCACCAATTTCACACACCAGTTACAGACAACTCATAATGTTTAAGTTTGCAAAATAAGTCACTGGTCAGTGTCACAAAAGCAAGAAGCAGTTTAATGTTATAACAAATGGCAAGCAATATACAATGTTTAATAATCTATATGTAGTGTAATTTTAGACACGACAGATATAATTATAATTTTGGCTAAATCTATTATTACTGGCTAAATATATGATTAACTACTGATTAGGATCAAATGTTGACACACTGAATGAAATAAGAAATAATAATTTTCAACTTTGACAACCACAATACTAATAGTAAGGGATAGTTTTAGGAATTTTGGTCATCATGCACCTACATGTTACACCTCACCAATTCACAGCTTACCTCAAAAACATGAACTCATGAAAATAAAACAACTGGTGAACTTGTATGTTTGTGGCTTAATTACTTGTGAGCCATGCTTGTGTCTCCCTGTATCATGGTCATTAACTGTTACGTTCAAATTATTAGTGTGGCTAATGTACAAAAGAAACCACAATACAAATAACCATGAGAAGAAAAAAAACACCATAAGTATGATACCCAACTGCCAGTCGGCATTACCTATCACTTTGTTCCTTACTACTGTACTACTGGTCAGAGAAGTCTTGTAAATGATGTTAATTAATTGAAAACAATGATTGCCATCTATTACAACATTGTACAAATAAAATGCAATACAAATAACCATGAAAAACACAAATAACCATGACAAAGTATGATACTCAACCGCCAGTCGGCATTGCCTATCAATTTGTTCACTACTACTGGTCAGAGAAGTCTTGTAAATCATGTTAATTCATTGAAAACAATGCTTGCCATCTATTACAACATTACACAAATGATGTGAAACTGCAGTGAATTATAATTCAATTCTTACAGACACATGTATGTCATGAAGTGGTCCGCATGGTACTTGAGACACTCAAATTCTTCGGAGATTCAACTAATAGCCGTTTTCACGAAGGATTATTGCGCTGAAAAGTTTCTGAAATATTCTGAAAGTTTTGAAAAACTACACAACTTTTACATGCGATTTTTTGCTAGAAATGTCCCTCATAATTTTGTAATATGTTGGTAAGAATAAAATATGTTGACAAAATTGCGGTTTGGTGGTAACAAGCAAGATAAGTATAGATAGAATCTTCCTGAAACTTCCTGAATCTTCCTGAAGATTCTATCAATACTTATCTTGCGTATTACCACCAAACCACAATTTTTTCAACATATTTTATTCTTACCAACATATTGCAAAATTATGAGGGACATTTCTAGCCAAAAATCGCATGTAAAAGTTGTGTAGTTTTTAAAAACTTTCAGAATCTTTCAGAAAATTTTCAGCGCAATAATAATTCGTGAAAACGGCTAATACTTCAGTTTAGTGCTTCACATAAATATATGCATATATATATGCTTCACTATGCTCTTGATGTAAGCTTCAATATAAAATCATCACACCAGCTTCTAATATCGTTGCCAGGCTCACAAAAATGTCAGCAAGGCAATCAAAACAACGCACTAAAACAACACCACAAATCCTTGCGTAGTTTTTGGCAGAATATCAATGCCCTGCAAAATAATTTGGCGCAAGTTACACCCTTTTATGAAACGCAAATGGCATCATTTACAAACAATTTGGTGTTCTGACGTAAATGAAGCTACGTAGTTTCAATGGCGTAGCTTATGCCGGTTATTTTTTTATGAAACGGAATTGGCGTAGGTTACGCCAAAATCGGCGTTAAGTACGTAAGTTCGTAGGTTACGCAGCTTTATGAAACGAGGCCCAGGCCCCATATCAGGTCAAGGTTAGAGGCCAATTTCACAAAGAAGTTAGTAATTACACATGTTTGCGATTACAAACGCAAGAAAATATTGCAAACCTCACAAAAAGACATTTCACAAATATTCACCACCTCTGAATTACCGATTGTACAGAAAATTGTCAACACAAATGTTAGTACAGCAGAAACCTTGAAATCAAGAACGTTTGTATTAAAATTGATGCTAATGATAAGTAATTGGATTGTTAACAAATTGATTTAACAAATATTTACATTGTGGTTTATTTTTTATTCAAAATAAATTAGTTATAGGGATAATTATCTTTTCATTAACATTTCATTGGAATGCAAACTCTGATTGTACAAATACGTCTTGGTAAGCAATAAGAGTATACAGAATTTGTCCATTCACCGGGTGGCAGAGCATAACAACAGAACTACTCTCAAAAGAAAGGTCGTTGAATTTCTCGACCATTTTTTCACATAACCTAGCCGATTTCCTACGTCGTAAAGGGTGAAGGTTTACTGCACAAGACATCGTTGACCGCTGCAATTCTATCGCCATGCGGTTTCTCCGCGCGGAGGCGCTCCTCACATCATAGCGCAATCGGTAAGATGCACTGTGACTTAACTTCAAAGCTGTAGATCTCTGTTCGAATCTCTCGTGAAATAACTTTTTTTGGCAGCTATACCTATGTATAACTAAACCATTACCCTAACAACCTCGGCAACGTAACAACCTCACCAAGAAAATAACCTTAACAGTGAAACAACGTCAACTATCAATGCAGTTTCTGAAATTCAGAACCCCTGACCCACCGGAATTACAAGTCTGTAATTGCAAACATTTCCTCACTTCCGTCAACCTTCGAGAAATAGAACATGTGCATTACAAACATTTTTACAAACAATATCTTTGTAAACTAGTTTGTAAATAGTAAATTGAGATTTACTGCCCTGGGGTTTTGTGAAATCCAAACTACAAACATGTGTACAAATTATTTGTAATAACACAAATTCTTTGTAATTACAAACTTTTTTGCTTTGTGAAATTGGCCTCAGGTCACAAAATGTGAAAATTTAAAATTAATTAATCTAAATAAAAAAGGCATGTTTCTAGACAAGTTTTGTCTCAGAAATACAGCGGTGGCATTTATTTGTCTGTATCTGGTCACTAAAAGAAGAAGAAAACTTTGTTTTAAATGACGCATAAATTACTTATACTTAGGAGGCCATACGTCAGTCAAAAATTAAGATATTACTTTGAAATTTGGTTTGGGCATCGCCCATACATGGTTCTCCAATATGTATTCCATTTTATTGTTGTTGCTATATCTTCAGCAACAAAAATAGGAAATGTTTCCGTAAAAAATGTTTTTGGATCTTTGGGGGTCAAGAATCCGCAATGTCGACAATCAGAGATAGACATTTTGAAGAGAAAGTTATTTCCTTTCTTTCGAAGTTTTATTTGCAATTTGCTTCAAAACTCGATTTTCAACATTTCTGTTGTTTTTCTCCAAAAATATCATGACATGATGTCATTACAACGTCATTATCTCCAAAACCACATCTTTAATTGCATTGAAATTTGGTGAGAAGACATATAATTGATGCAGGATCAGGTACTGAACGTTTTAGGTCGACACCTATCATAGTTTTCAAGTTATTAAGACAATCCGGGAGGGGCAGATTCTGCCCCCCCCCCCCCCCCTCTCCCTCAGCGGGGCGCGGGTTAACCCGCTATTGACGGGACGGGGGGGGGCGAAAAACGCCTCATGACGAACTTTCGCAATAGCTCACAAACCAACAGCGTTATCGGCGTGAAAATTTGGGCACCTTCGCTTACATCAATGTTACGTCTTCTGCGCAAGAATGAAGCAATTTGAACGGAAATATTTCGAGATATAGCGAATTTAGTGACGTCACAACAGACAAATTTGACGAAAATATCAGCTAACGTTTAACCCTATTTGTAACAGGGGGGCGGATTCCGCCCCCCCCCCCCCTCATGTTTTTCGCGGATATCTCCAGAACAGCTGGGAGCAGGCCCATGAAATTTTGGGACTTTCCATAGAATTGAACTCCGCATTTGGAGTCAAAATTTTAAGTTCTTAACTTGAGCAGAGGCGGTTCCAGGGCACAGTTTTGGGTGGGTTCGGAGGCGACATTTGGCGAAAATACGGAAATGCGATCTTCACGGTTTCTTCCTAACTGCATCAAGTATGAAGGAGTTACATCGGCTTACCGTGATTGCAACAAGTGCAAATTAGATGATGTTAATGAAATATCATACAAAATTGCATGGCAGAGGCGGTTTCAGGGGCTTGAAAAGGGTGGGTTTCCAGGAAGTATTCAATGCTTGGCGGGAAGCCAATAGAGCAATGTAAGGGGCATTTATAGCTATCAAGATGTAAAAGATAGTTTCTGCTTCCATTATTTGCATAATTTATTACATATAGAGTTTCAGGGGCGCGTTCAGGAACATGAAAAGGGGGGTGACTGGCATGGTGATGACGATATGCCAGCGATAACGGCACAATATACGTTTAGATTATGATAATATATGCACATATGAGACCAGAAAAGGGAATAAAGTCATTTTTTTGCAGAGGCGTGCTCAGGAATGGAAGAAAGGGGGTCATATTATTGCAAGGAAACTAAGAGGCATCGGCGTACAATGACATAACATACTGCAGTTTTCGGATGAAACACGCACCACAGGCTACTCTACGAACGATTATAAGGTAATAGGCGAGTCCAGGTAGGGTAAAAAGGGGGGTAAGCAATGTTAATTGAAGTTGTAAGTGAAATAGTCACTGTTGACTAGTTAGTATCATAATAGCGGATAATGTACTTATCAAACGGTCTTGCGCCGCCCTAGTTTGGATCCTGGATACGCCTATGATGAAGTACAACATGCAAAAAGGAACTATCTATGATCAGTAACATATTTATAGTGCTGGGTAGCAACTTGTCTGCGGTTAATATTTTTCCCAATTTTACCCCCCTTTTTCACTAACCTGGTACCGCCTATGGCAAAAATTATGATTTATAACTGTTTTTCTAATGTCTCAATCACATACCATTTCATTTATAAAAAACAACATCAAAAAATGGTTTTATTACGCATTTACTTCACCCCCATATTGAGTGACCTGCACACGCCTATGATTTTTGCATTTTCAAACGTGACCGTCATATATCAATTTCCGATTCAATCTCTATCGATTCCTATTAGTTGTGTTAAAATCGGTCGATAAACATGAAAGCTATGTTGAATCAAAAATACCACTAAAATTTGTCGTTTTTGCCCCCCTGTTGCCCCCCTATACAAAATTTATATTTTTATTATTTATAAATGTAGATAGTGTTGAGAGGAACCAAACACCGTTTCATTTTTGAAAATCGGACGGGTAGATCTCGAGATCTCCGGGGGGGGGGGCGGAATCCGCCCCCCCCCCCCCCCTGTTACAAATAGGGGTAGCCAGGAGCCTGTTACAAATAGGGTTAACAGATTGTACAAAGGCCATATTTTGCGTCGAATGCAATACAAAAGAGTCATAAGACATCAAATGGCAAGGACTATAAAATTATAATCTCGGATGTTTGAAAATTTTGGTTTCTAATCCCCTCAAAAATTGATAAACCGATGTTTTGGACAGATGCCCATAAAATTAAAGTTTTCACAGATGTAAAAAAATATATATATTAAAAAAACATATGTGGTAATTCTCAAACCAAATTTCAAAACAATATCACCATTTTTAACTGACTTATGGCTTCCGAACTAGAGTCACTAATGACGTATTTTGTTAACCCGCGCACTGCAGGGGCTTTGCTCCGAACACGAACTGCAGGGGGTTGATTTCCGCCCCCCCCCCGAGATCTCGAAAACTACGCTACGTAGCGAGAAGCGGAAAACGGAATTTGATAGCTTGATACATGTTCTATCGAAAGTATGTAGTATTGTTTTAGGTCAGGTCAAAATTGAGGTCACCAGAGGTCATCAAAGGTCAATTTTTCCAGTTTGTTTTCCTGTTTTAGGACATCGCTCTAGAAATTCCCATATATCTCAGAAACTATGCTAGTTAAAAACAAACGGAAAAAAGAAAAGGTCAGCCAGTGAAATTTTCAATCGACGAAGTGCCCTCAAATTTGATATCAGGCCAATATTTGAGGCTCCAGAGGTCAAAAAAGAAAAAAATGTTTGTTTTTTGCAAAATTATTTTTCGCTATTAACTTTTTAGGTATTAAAGATAACAAAAAAAATATGTTTACGCCATTGTGTTTATCTTGACAAGGCACTTTGAATTATATACATGGTGACCTTGTTAAGTCAACTATAAAATTTGACTGTTTACGCCATTGTGTTTATCTTGACAAGGCACTTTGAATTATATACATGATGACCTTGTTAAGTCAACTATAAAATTTGACCTCAGGTCAAGGCAAGTGGTGACCCAAGTAGGGCGTGTTGCATATGGGAAGACGTGTCTCGACGAGACAGCACATTGATGTCTGTTTTACTTCTCTATATTAATTATGTCGGGAGTTATTGACAAAAAAGTGATGGTGACCTGGCATGACCTCAAATGACCCCATATGGGTCACTGAACAAAATTTACACTTGGATCATCAAGAATATCCTATTATAACATGATCCAGAAGTAATTCGACTAATATCATGCATATCCTTGAAATAGGAAGCCTTTGTATATTTCCCCATTGACTTATTATGGGGAGGTCACGAAATTTAAAAAAAAAAATAGAAAAGAAAAAAACTGCATTTAATTTATCAGGCAAAACTGGTCCAGAAACATGCCTTTTGATTTGAAATTTATCAATTTCGTATTTTGACCTTATCTGACTTGACCTTGACCTGAGCTTGACATTAACTTCACTTAAATGAGGGCAGGAGGTAGCATGACTATGACTTTCGAATTATACATGTAAAATATTATCTTATCTTATCTTATCCTAGTAATCATAACATATCCGTCCGTACGTTGTGCGTGCGTGTAAATCAAATAACGTAACGGTCATATACGGTATAACGGTCTCAACTGGTTAAAATCCTACTTGAGCGACAGAACACAATGAGTACACATTCGAAATAAATTCTCCGTCCCACGTAAAATTAATGCCGGCTGTCCGCATGGATCTGTTCTTGGACCATTGCTGGCTTTAATCTACCTAGACGGACTTTCGAATCGCACGCACAACGGCATATTATTTTTTGCAGACGATACCTCATTATATGCCTCTCACACAGCAACGAACCTACTAACTACCCAACACACATTACAGCACGACTTGGACGAAATTCATAAATATGGTCAGGAGTTGGCCATTACATTCAACGCTGCCAAACCATCCAACAAACATTTTCCCACAAAAGCCAACACCAACCACCAACACTTACATTTGGAGATGTCCCAATACCCATAAACGAAACACATAAGCACCTTGGCATGGCTTTTTCAAAGGATCTCCGTTTCCATGAACATGTGAACGAAATATTAAATAAAGTCAATAAAACACTCAGTCCACTGTACGCTATTGCACAGCATCTTCCCCGACACGTTCTCGATCAAATATATAAAACATACATCAGACCGCACTTCTACTACTGTGACACCATCTACGACGGACATATCACAATTCAAGACGCGACAAGACTGGAGACACTGCAAAACAGAGCAGCTAGACTGACGACTGGGACGCTCTTTAGAACATCATCCGACAAATTACGAATCGAGCTGGGATGGGACAAGCTGACCACGAGACGACACATTCACCGCCTAACACTCTACCACAAATTAACTGCACCCGAACGTCACAACACACCCAGCTACATCACCGCCATCATGTCACATTCACGCGAACACGACACGAACAGGACACTAAGAAACGCAAACCATTACACCCTAGTTCAAACTCGTACTACGTCACACCAGCGCTCCTTCTTCACTCTCACCGGAAACCAATGGAACCAATTACCAGAAGCCACGAAACAGCTCCCTTATCCCGACTTCAAAAAACAGATTACACAGCAGTTAGGTATACCCAAGCCCCCCTTATATTATTCACATGGAACTAAAGCAAGCAACATTCTCCACACCAGATTGAGAACTGATATGTCCCAACTAAACGCCCACATGTTCATAATTCAGAAGTCAGACTCCCCGGTATGTCCCTGCGGGCATCCACAAGAAAACACAACACACTTTATCTTCTCATGCCCGATATACACTTGTCATAGAAACGAATTGATTAGCAACATATCCCAGAGTCTACACTACAGCTTCACGCAGGAGTCCAGATCCATCCAATCACAAATCCTGTTGCACAGCACGAGTATCAGTAGCGGCGGCGGTCGCGCGGTAGCCCGTCACTTCCAAAACTACTTGCAAAACTCTCACACTGGTGTTTATTAAATCGTGGTCCTGTGCAGGCTCTGGTGGGTCCGCTCCTCCGGCGGGGCGCGCGGTGTATGATCTGCTGCGCGCGATGACCGGTGATACGGCGGCGGTTGAGTTATTAGGTACCTGATGATATGTGTTAGAGTTGGCGTCTAGAGTCAAGCTCCCCAGCTTTTGCGCCAACTCTACCTTATGTATACCATATAAATGTGTTATAAAACAATAAACATGTTGATGATGATGATGATGATATACAAATCGGCTAATAATTCGACAACTGTTGCAGTTAGGTGCGTGAAATTTGGCACGCAGGTCCGATGACCAATGCGTACCATCGTATTTAAATTGCAACAAGATCTGACATACTTGTCGGCCGCGGTGTCGGCGACAACTGTGTCATTGGTTTAACATAGGAAATGGACAAATTCACAAATCGACGAAAACGACCAAACGCGCGTCGATCCCGGGGCGATAACTCGCAAACCGAGGGTCGCAGCGACATGCGCTAAACACGATCCCATCGAAAGTACATTGGCCTGGCGTGTCACATGTAAATCAGAGCAAAGCTTAGTTCAAGTCGAAAGTTATGACAATTTACATAAAAAAGCGGCATTTTCAGTATTTAAATCGGTACTCGGAAACTGCTGGACATAGAACGGCGAGACTTCACCACCCGCAGGCGAAGATACACTGTTTAACCCTCGCCCTACGGGGGCAACAGCCCCCTGAGGCTTTTCTTGAATAACTTTTTACTCATGCGGTGCATCTTTCTGAAATATTCCGCAGCTGAGTTTACAACAATTATACGTATGCTGTTAAAATTTCATTTAAATTAATTGAGTTGTTTTGGAGATAATCATGTTTTGATGATGTCATGTTGGTAAAAAACGATAAATATTTGAAATATCGTAGAAAACAGAGTTTAAAGCAAACTGCAACCCCAATTTCGCAAAGCTACAAAATGTCATTTTCTTTAAGATGGCAATCTCGGATTTTCAAAATTTTGGGTTTTTGACCCCTACAATGTTTTTTTTTTAAATCACCACAAAATCAAAATTTTCAAAGATGTAAAAAAAAACGGAATATATGTGAGAGACCTGAGTATGGACAATACCTAAACCAAATTTCAAAGCAATATCTCCATTTTTGACTGAGTGATGCCTCCTTAAGTGTAAGAAACCCATGACGTCATTTTTTTAATAACTTTTTTTGACTTTTTTGACAAGATACTAACAAATCATTACCTTTTCTGTATTTCCGAGACAAAACTGGTCAGGGAACATGCCTTTATATTTACATTTATCAATTTCTAATTTTGAGGTTTTCTGACAGACCAAATCGCTGTTCTGGACGTGGTCGATCCGAGGTCATTCACTTGACTTGGAAGGTGGTCACCCGTTGATCTGAAACCTAAAAATCGCATACTCTTAGATTCTTATCATGACGGGCAACATGCTGGTTCTTGTCGCATTGCTCTAAGTTGCTTGGTTCGGAAGTTAACAGGGGGGCCTGTCGCCCCCACCCCCTCCCCGTAGAACGAAGGTGAAAAAACTCCCGTAGGGCGAGGGTTAAATTATATCAGTAACATAAAGCTGTTTGAGTAATATTTAGGCAGGTTGCTAGGTGTTGCAATATTTTTGCAACATTTTGTTACCATGCTATTCTTCCAAACACCGTAAATGATCACGAAGACAAGTTTTAACAAACAAAAAATATACAGCTGAATAGCGCCGTCTTTACTGACCAATATTCACCCGAAATATTTCGCTTCAGTTCTAGCTAATAGATAACTTATGATGAAGACAAACGTGAATAATTCCTGACGCTAAGACGCGGAATCGCCGGACGGCGGCGGCCCGGGTTAGTTTGCCGGCTGCTGGCAGAGGTGCTGGCTGAGACTTGAGACACGCACGCGGCTGGTGACCTTGTCCGGCGAGTGTGATAATTTCCCACGGCCGGCAGGGGCGCCTTTTATAACATATAAATCGGACCGGGAAATGGGCAGCGAATTAATTGGCTGGCTATATATATTAGCTGGCTATATAAATACATGTGTCCTATGCTATCCACCCAAAATATTTCGCCACCGGCTAATAGTTAAGTTATGAGGAATACAAACGTATAATATTTAATAGCAATTTAACAATCAACGCTTAACAATACGCCTCGGTGGTGTAGTGGCTGATTAGTGATTAGGATGTAGTCTCTGATTAATAAGTGAGTGAAGCTGGTTCGCTTCCGGTAGGCGCCCAGACTTTTTCTAAAACGGGATATCAAATATTATAATATAAATTAGCTGGCTATATAAATACATATTTATTATTAAAATAAATACCTAAATCGGACCGGTTAATAGGCATTTAACGTATTGGCTGGATATATAGATTAGCTGGCTATATAAATAAATGGTTGTATAAATAAATGGCCATATAAATTGCAGGCCTTCTAGAATTCCATAAAACACGTGTTGCATGACTTCGGTAGATCTTTTGCGCATAGTGAACTCTATTGCGCATAGTGAAAACAACGTCGTATAATAGGCAGCCAACGATCCTGTAACAGAGCACCTGAGTTCCTCTTCACATTCGCGTCGTTTGGAGAGGTCAGGACGACTTCACGTCGTCCCACTGTCCGGATGTAGGCAGATTCTAGCAGAAGTTGCATCTGGTGGTATGTGGCACGGTTCAGTATCTTGGTGCCGTCGAAAGCTGGAGTGCAGGTACGGTGAGTGCTAAACGCTGAAGTTTTGGCCTTCGAGCGGACCAATCCTGTCCAACTGTCTCGGTGCTCTTGAACCCTTGTACACAGCTCTCTGTCCGTTTCGCCTATGAAGACAACCGGTTCACCTTCTACTTTGCAGGAGCATTCAATTTGGTAGATCACGATGCTCTCCTGTTGTTTTGGTAGGTGGTGCCTGGCCTTGCTACATAACACGGACCCTACTGTCTGCGATGACTTGGAGACGAGTTGTATCTTAATCTTGCTAGCTGCTCGCTTGAACTGGTAAAAGCAGGAGCCAGCAAATGGAACGGAGATACGGACCAGTGGAGGACCGACGCCGGAGCCAGGAGGGGGCGGTAGCGCACGCGCTTTCAGCTAGAGGTCTGCACTTGTTTTGTAGATAGTTGAGTTGATGAATGTATGGTGATAGCCATGCTGGTGGAATTTCTGGTGTATGAAGTCCAATTCTTTAACGCGGTCCTTGGTGCTGGAGCAGTATCGAACAGCACGGATGCAGTCGGATCTGACGGCCGATCTCAGGTAGCGAGTCTCAGTGTAGGAGTTGAAGGCAAGTACTTGATTTGTAGCGCATGCCTTGCGGTACACCTTTGTAAGAAACTTCTCTTGTCCTCTTGTTATTAGGATGTCTAGGTAGGGAATTTGCCGATTTACTTCGATGTCTGTAGTAACCTTGATGTTAGGGTCTTTGTTGTTTAAACAGTGCACCCAAACGTCGCAGCGCTCATCACTATCTTCAAACAGGACTAAATAGTCATCTGCATATCGACAGAAGTAGTGAACTCTGCCTCCACAGGTAGATGCCAGTTGGTCCAAATCACGTTCCCAGTGACCCATGTATAAGTCAGCCACAACCGGAGAGTAACTTTTACCCATGGCGAGACCAGTGGTTTTTCTGAACCACCTCTCCTGATCACCATCTTGGACCACAGGATGATAGTTCCGGATGGACACCTCCAGCAGGTTGGCAACAGCATCCGGCTTCAAACAGGTAACATCAGAGAGAGCGTCTTTGTGATCATGAAGCAGGCTGCGGATGAGAGGGATGGCTTGTTATGTCGGTATCGACGGGAACATCGCTTCAACGTCCAATGAGACGAGACGACAGGTGTTGGTGGCATGGTCCATGTCCTGTAACAACTCAAGTACCTGCAGAGGCGAGTTGATCGAGTGTGTTGGTCGTGGAAGAACTTCAAACATGTTGTCAGATGTACATGTAGTCAGCTTCGTTAGTTGATAATCTGCGCTGCGGTGGGCTGGGCAGATGGGCCGTAGCTTCAGGCTAGAAATCCAATGCAGTCTCTCTTCTTCTGTTGTAGGAGGGCCTGAGTACTTGTGGGTTTTCACCAGTCCATAGAATGGACCGCAGCGACCGTGCGTTTTGGAGAGACGACGGTAAAGTCTGTAGCCTTCTTCGTCTGTCTGCTTCAGCACCCGGTCACGGCGCTTATCACGGACGGCTGGGCCCGCCAATGCAGTGAGAAGGTGATCATTGAACTTTCCTACGAAAACTTCAGCCGGGTCAAATGCTACTTCTTCGTATATTGGTGGTTGAAGGGAGCGAAGCAGCGCAGCGGTGTAGTCTGCTCTCTCAATCACCAAACTCTCCTGCTCGGCCTTGGCTTTGTCCGCTGGAACAATCACCCTGGAATCATCCTTGGCCAGTGACTTCAGAGACTGCGTGATTGACCGTGGTGGTCTAGGTTGTGGTTGACTGATAGCATGGGTGAGGATTGTCTCCGCTTTGTTCAAGATTGTGGTGACGTCATCACCGGATACACTTCGGTGGTCTGCTTCTTTGATATATATATATATATATATATATATATATATATATATATATATATATATATATATATTCGTATATTTAGGCAGTATATTTTCATTTATGCATGTTTCATTGAAGACCAAAGAGTTATAAGTTTTTGCAAGTTTTCGGTTGGTTCTTTCAATAGTTCGAATAAGTTTTTTGGTGTCTGAAGGAAAATCAAATATTAACTGTCCAAAGTTGTTCAAATAAGTCAAAATCGGGCTATACCACGTGGAGTTTCGGTTTATTTCGTTAAACCATTATCGAACTACATAGTCGCTCACGAAAGAAATTATCGCGTTATTTAACAGGGCATCATTTGAAAAATGACATTGAACACAAATTGTCTCGTGAATTCGGGCAGGGTCTTACATCGATGGGGTTCACATAATACAATACATTACCACTATGCGTACATTGCTATCACACTATACGACATACGTATACCTATCTCACTATACCATACTATACATCACACACTTCATAACAAACATATTGCATCGCACCTACAGTCAGACCAACGTCAACGACGATCGCCAACGCCTATCAACACCACAGTCCGAGCGTGATGCACGAATTTGGCTGTTTGTTGAGCTGTGGTGCATGTTGCCGGATCAGTAGTGCCTCCAAAATCCAGAGTCGTGTTTTGTTGTGATGTGTTTTGATGATAGTTGTGTTTGCAGTCTGTAGTGTGCGTGTGAGTGCTGTCTGATGTGCCTGTGTCATGTGTTCTTTTGGTGCGCCTTCACGGAGGTGCATTGCGAGACGTCTTGAGAGCGATGTAGTAGTAACACCGATGTAGTTTATCCCACGAAGCCTGCAATCTTCGTATGGGCAAGCAAATTGATAGACTACATTGGTGCGCTTAAGTGTCATTTCGAATGCTCAGGTTGTTGCGTATAAAAAGATTGCTAGTTTTGCTGTTTTTGTAATAGATAATAAGTTGAAGCCTATCTGCAGCATTGGTACATGTTACGTTCTCCTGGATGACTTCGAGAATGGCTCGTTCATCTACTTCTATATATAAGCTGATGACATATGGTTGCGATAGAAGAGCTTAATTGTGTTGGTAAACATGTTTGTGGGGTCGTTTGTTTTGGTTGCCTCACGCTCTACATGACGGTTGATCTCTTCATCAATCTCTGAGTTTGAAAATCCATTGTTGACTAGGATCTGCTTTAACCTGTCAAACTCTGCATGTAGTAGGTCCCATGACGAGCAGTTTTTAACTGCTCTTCTAATAAAGGCCCTGATGACGCTAGTTTTATATCTGGAAGGGCATTCACTTTTTCCATCTAAACACCTTCCTGCGTCAGTGGGTTTTCGATAAACAGAAGTTAAGAATTTTGCTTCGTGTGTGTTTACCATAACGTCAAGAACGCTGTGGGTCGTTTATTAGGCTTGGCGTTCCCCCGCAGCAGCGTCGAAAGTTTGTGGCGAAGATGTCGTCTGGTTACGTCCTTTTTGTTCCAATATATCTTGCGAGCCATGTCTTCTGTCCAGGAGGTAAGGGGATGTTGTTGGTCTTGTCGCGCTGTTTCCAATCTTCTTCTTTGTCGTTGGAGAAACGCCAGGGTTCTGGACGTGTCTTGAATTGCTTCATTTAGAAGCTCTTTCCGCTGACGTTCTACGCGTTGGATCAGCGTAGTAGAAGCACGGAACACTCTCAGGGTCCGATCTATCAGTGACTGAATGAATTTCGGGTAAATATCCGATCGGCGGCATTCGCATAGAAAAGTTAGTCGTTCGTCATATCTTGCAAGTTTTCACCGTTTTTCAGAGTTTCGATCAGCACATCACGGCGGCTAAAGTTATTGTCTTGAGAATAACTTTAGCCGCCCCAACGTCGGTAATATATATATATATATATATATATATATATATATATATATATATATATATATATATATATATATATATATATATATATATATATATATATATATATATATATATATATATATATATATATATATATATATATATACATATATATATATATATATATATATATATATATATATATATATATATATATATATATATATATATATATATATATATATATATATATATATATATATATATATATATATATATATATATATATATATATATATATATATATATATATATATATATATATATATATATATATATATATATATATATATATATATATATATATATATATATATATATATATATATATATATATATATATATATATATATATATATATATATATATATATATATATATATATATATATATATATATATATATATATATATATATATATATATATATATATATATATATATATATATATATATATATATATATATATATATATATATATATATATATATATATATATATATATATATATATATATATATATATATATATATATATATATATATATATATATATATATATATATATATATATATATCTCTGATGAAGCCGCAATGGGGAAATATTAGTTAATATATCTCTCTTTGTAATTTTCGAATTTATCTACTTTACCATGAGCAAAGGCTATATAAACACGATTTATAATGGCATTTTTTTCTTCAAACAAGTGTACCAATTTTCATCCAAATCGGAGAGGGTCAGGGAATTTCTTGTGCGATTTGACGGGGAATGACCCTGAACATGCTTTCAACTTAAAACCAATGAAACACTGTTTACAGCACCTAGCGTAGCTTTGAGATCTTGCGGACGGATACCCGCCCCTCGTCGTGTCGGTTCGAAATTGGCGTGAACTACAGGTGTTGATTTATATACGTTTTGGGGTGGCCATCGGCCTCTATATTTTGAGTTTGGTCCCTAAAGATGCTTTTCGCTCCCTCAATGTTTTCTGGCCAATGGCGGATCCAAAGGGACCAAGGCCAAAGCCCCCAAACCGCCTGAAATCAGCAAAAAAAAGACGTATTTTCTAACTAAAAAGGCAAGAAACCTTTACGAAAAAAGTGTATTAATCACCCATTCATTCATAAAGAAGCAAACTCCGATGAGTTTGTACTATTGTTTTATACTTTTTGTGGATTTCGCCGCAAGAAAAAAATGTGTTTGTCGTTTTGGGTTCTTCCTTGTGTCTGGCCTTAGATCAGGCATTTGACACATATACCATGGTTTCAGCCACGGTGCTCCGTGGAAAACCAAGCTTCTGATGAATTCGTTGGTTCTAGGAACATGGACTACCCAAAACCACCTTCATCACATCACACGACGAAACCGGGGGAATATCGGCGAATCAATATTTCTCTCCTTCGTAAAATTTTAGCTGTTTGTCTCCTCTGGGGTGGTCCTCGCCCCCCCCCCCCCCCCCCCCTCCCCCAGGCGCCTTGGACCCCCACATCCATATTTCGATCGAATAACCGATTTCACCGCATATCTGACGAATAAATGTAGGGTCGTGTGCCAGCATTTGGCCGATACGACCGATGGTGAATGGTTCTCTCGAAAACATGCAGACGTTGAGCCGATATCAGCCCGATGCTTGGTAGGACGACGGCCCGAGTTTCATGTATTTCGTTTCGAAAGAAATATGCCACGTTTACGTGTATGAGCATCATTCGAAAATTTTAAAAAAACGTTAAAAACGAATAACAATTATTCCAGTTATTAACGTCTAACCGTAATATGTGAGATGAGTTGTACAACAACGGCAATATCAGCAAACAACGGCAACAACAACATGCAACAACATCAGCAAACAACGGCAACAACAACATACAGCAACATCAGCAAACAACGGCAACAACCATGGTAACAACTATTCTTAGTTTTGGTGCCTCGTTTTCCATTCCAAGGGATACCATTTTCCATTGCAAGGCCTACCTATTGCATGGGTTGGATCTGCACTGATTAATACGATAATTTGATGGGGAGTTAGTAATATCAGGTCAGCTATTTTATTAATCAAATAGTTTTTTTTAGTCGAAAATGAAACGTCTCACAAAATGTTGAACTAATGTTTTTGTGTTATTGTGTAAGGGATATGATGGCTCTAATTGAGCTCTTGGTCCATTGGCGCATCCATAACATTAAAAAACATCGTTTTGAAGAACTGTCTCAAAACTCATCCGACTGTGTGTGCTTATGCAAACAAAGTCGTGTCGTGCCGGGCCGAGGGTGGGAAGTTTTAGGGGGAGGCTGGGTTTGGACGCCCCCTATTTCTTGTCTCGAGAATTGGCGGCGTGCAGCACGACCGTTTCTGGCACAGCTGTTTCGGCATGAATTAAGCACCTTAAGTAAACATTTTTACTAGGATCATCTCAGGTGAAGTTACCAGGTCACATCAAGTGGCACCACCTCCAAAGAAGTTTGTGGTCGAGCCGCACCCACAGTGTTTGACTGAGCGAAGTAACAATTTCAACGTGAATTTAGTCGAGCTATATAACGGTATTTTTTTTTTTTGCCTAATCCCCATTGGAGCCGAGTTCGGGGGTGGGGGTGTCAGATGCCTCCCCTAGCACGACTAAGCTGGCGCCGAGCCCCGGCAGGGCGCGGATTAAGAACTGCTTTAACCCTCGCCCTGCGGGAGCTTTTTTCACCTTCGCTACGGGGAGGGGGCTGACAGGCCCCCCTGTTAACTTCCAAACCAAGCAACTTAGAGCAATGCGGTAGGAACCAACATGTTGCCTGTCATGAGAGAAATCTAACAGTTTGCGATTTTGAGGTTTCAGGTCAATGGGTGACCTTCCAGGTCAAGTGAATGACCTCGTATTTACCACGTCCAGAACAGCGATTTTGCTCTTCAGAAAACCTAAAAATTAGAAATTGATAATTGTAAATAAAAAGGCATGTTCCTAGACCAGTTTTGGCTCAGAAATACAGAAACGGTAAATATTTGTTCGTATCTTGTCAACAAAAGGCAAAACACAACTTTGTTAACTTCAGAAACGTTTCAGAATCTTTTCAGCGAAGTAATCCTTCATGGAAACGGCTAATATGAAAAAAATATATTTTGTTTCTTCTCGAAAATACGGAAATTTTGGAATTTGTACATGTGATTTTGGTCAGATCGCGTGATTTTATAATATGGCCATATAAAATTCGGATTTTTTGTATTGCCAGAATTGACTTCGATACATTGGTCTTCGATGGTAAGAAAATTGGAGATATAGGTTTTCCTCTAAATATTGTATTAATATTTGTTTATTTGGAGAAGAAAAAATGATGGTCTTTGGTAATAACTTTACATACAATTGTGATACAGAGCTTAACTCAACGGCATTATATTTGTCTCGTCAAACTGCATTCAATGAATAATGCATAGCATGCCAGTGACATCCGCCAGTGACATGGTCAATTAGTGTTGAAATGTTGAGTGTGTTGTAGGTTTGTTTTAGGTCGAGGAAGAGTGTTGCTGAGTGTGTTGCTTGAGTGTAAATTAATTTGTGGATATCTTCTGTGAGTTTAACCAGGTTGTCAGTTGTGCTTCGTTCTGGCAAGAAGCCTTATTGGTTGTTTGATATGATGTTTATGGATTTGATAAAATATAGCAGTCTTTCTCGAATAATTCACTCACAGATTTTGTGGTAACACCTGGTCGGTGATATTGGCCTGTAGCTTTCAGTGAGAGTTAGATCTTTGTTTCGTTTTACAATACAGGGATGATGTGAGCATGCAGCCAGGTGTTAGGGTATTCATGTGAAGTTTAAAAAAAATACCTCAGCTGAGCTGGGGTATTTTTTTTAGGTTCCACTTTTGGTCGGGGACACTCAAAGCCCTTTTACCACCCTTGGGGAAATGGGGCATTCCGCATTCTATGACATATCGACCAAGCCATACATTTCAGACTTATACTAAACTACGTTTCGGGAGTTATCTGGGCCGTAGATTCACATTAGCCGTGTCCGCGAAGGATTATTGTGCTGAAAGATTCTGAAAAGTTGCTGACAAGTTTTAACAAGTTTTTGTATAGAAGTCTTAGTTCGACGATCCATTCCTTAACTACATAACTTTTACATGCGATTTTTGGCTTCAAATGTCCCTCAGAATTTTGTAATATGTTGGTAAGACTATAACATGTTGACAACATTGCGGTTTGTGATTCTGTCATACTTGTCAAACATCGAGCCTTTCCAGGTGGGGAAAAAAGGCGTTTTACAGGTGGGGACGACGATCCTCCCGCACCCTCAGACGTCAGGCCGTCAACGGCGCACATTGAGCCCCAACCCACCTTCGTTTCCAGTCGCCGCCAGCGAGTGGCTCCGCCGGCGGCGGTGGGAAGGCCAGGAAGGTCAGCCGCGCGATAGGCTGTTCGCAACATGGTGGCCGGCGATGTTGGCCGCGAGAAGTATCAGAGGCTTCATGAGGACCATTCATATTGATGTGATGTATGTGATCTCCAAGAGTCTGGACAGCATGCTCAGAGGTGCAGAAACCTCCTCACCTGTCACATACTTGGCATTGATACATGATTTCTGCCACACGGCTTTTACATAAATGCCCCCACCCAGGGGCTTCTCATGAACTCGTATTTCACGCCACGCCGTACACCTCACTCCTGTAACACACGTAAGAGTAGTGGCGATTTTGGGAATCTTTTTGTTATTATATACATACAAAAGAGCACGCATTCTTAATTTGGTCAGCTCAAGTTCACAATTTTCGATGGCCGCAAAATCGTCAAGACAATCCAGTTTCGTTTCATATTCCTTTAATTGCAAACCATTTGACCAATAATCCGGCACCATTGCCAGTCAATTAGCGCCAATAGCCGATGGTAGACGAACAATAACAAACATATTGCTCAAAGATGAAACATTCTAGAGTAAGATAAAAAACCAACAAACGTCACAAAACGGCAATGATAAATGAAATCCATCCAAGGACCATAACTGGTGTTGGTTACCACCAACACCACTTACTTCAGTCCCGACCACACATTTGTTTCGCACTGGGATGCTTCGACAAAACAGAGACGGGGGTAGCTAACAACTCACATACACAAAGCAACTTCGAGAGCTCATGCCCCGAGTCAACGGGACATCCCGCACACCCTGGATTCAGTTCCTACGATACTTATTTGAAGCTCCACAAACACGCTTTAGAGTCGGGGGCCTTTTTGTGGCGCGATATCACTGTCCCTTCCATCGACTGTCCGATAGAGATGCTCCTCCTGACACACCTGAAAGTATCCTGACCTGAGAGACTTCGCTGGACACTATTCAAGAGACGGTCAGCCCGACACAAGGACCGCACCACCAGTTCCACCGCACCACCAGCTCCTGAGCGGCGTTTCCATGATTGAGCTGGCTGTGATCTCCAAACACTTCGCCGATGATACTTGCCATCGACTCGACCACACTCTCCGGGGGACTCAGAAGCCAAAGGCGCGTCACAAAATCGGCGAATGCTTTAAGGTGGTGGTTCTGCTGGTGGTCGCGACTCGCCAACAGCTTCCACAGCTGCTGACTGGTGCACGAGCGGTGGCGGCGGAGCAGCGGTAGAGCAGCCCGGATGTCGACCTCAGACGGGACAGCGGAGCGCGGAACGAGCTTACTTGCAGCCAGCCTGTTTGCCGCCTCTCGCACGAGACAAGCTGACACCGGCACAGGAGCGTTGGACACTGCCAGCTGGTGGAGGTCAGCGACCAGGCGGATATCTGGCATCCTTCTCTCCACGGTGGTGTTCGCCGTCCCCTTGCCGGATCCACTCTTGTCGTAGCCCTTTGCGCGGTACGAAAGTCGCTCCATCAGCTTGGAACAAAATATGACTATCTTGGCGACCTGGCAAGGACGTAAAATTACTCATTACAATCACGAAGAAGCACACAAAAACGAAGGTTATAACTGCATCATGTCTCGCTTTTCTACATTTAGGATAAAACAAAAGTTAAAAAGAGCAAACGAACAAACGAACGCAAACAAAAGGTGATACTTATACTTAAATGATTATATGAATAGGCTAAAACATGATGCTTTATATTTATACAGCAACAAAGTTGTTTGATTAGCACACACAAGCCTGCAGTCAAAAAGTGAAGTGCTGGCATTGCATGCTAATTGTCCAACTCTTAAAGTTTACAAAGTGGAGGGGGGTGCATTTTAGTGCCCCCCCCCCCCCTAAGATCTCCGAAAGTATGAGAGCTAGAATGATGAAACTTACAGGGTTGGTAGGTGCTATGCTGATCTACATTTTCTGAAATTTTCTTGACCTTCGGTCAATATCTGCAAGGTCCAACGAGGTCATGAAGGTCAAATCTGGCCAAATATCACAATTTTGGGAATTTGACCTCTGTGACGTCACAGATCACCAGCAATGTGTTTAAAGTTGTTTCCGGGGATGAACATTGACATTGTCTACCGAATGGCGTTTGAATCATTCCGATCCGACTGTTGGTTCCGAAGATATCGATTTGCCGGCCGCGATTCTGGCCGCCATCTTGGACTGAAAATCCATATAACTCAAAAATGTATCGACCGATTTCGATTTTTGTTGCGTCAAACGATCCGCTATTGAGTTGGCATTAATGTCTCGCAAAAACCACCGCTCTGTTGCGCTTCGTTTTCGAGCTATTCCCGAAAAACATGTGGGGGAGGGGGCACAAAAGTGCCCCCCCCCCCCTCCACTGCGCGTGTTAAAACAGTGCACTCCAACATATTTAAATGTCCAATCCATGAGCCCTCTGGGTGACCCTTGTTACCATGTGGCTTCACAAGTCATATTCGCAATGTGATTTTTTAGTTACTTAAGCGTGAACTAACACTTACAGGAAATAAAATGGGAAAACATGGAAAATGCCAATCTGAACAACAATATTCACATCATGGAGCAAGTGTCTATAAGTTAACAACAAACATCTTTTCACTTATATTTCAGCATTTTACAGCACCTCACATCACTTCAGTACAACTTTGGAAGTATGACTTGCAGTTTGGGAACCTATGATGAGTACAATCTCCTTTTTTCACAAAATTTCAAATTCAACACAAGCTTTCTGTACTTGTGCAGAACAAACTCAACTTTATCTTTGGACTTTGCCCATTTAAAGAAAATAGTTTGTCAATATGACACAGCCATTCTTCATCTGCCCTGCACATGCAACATGTTCCAGTGCACATCATGTTTTGCTGATTATTTTTGGATTATACATAACAACATTCCAGAAATGTTGAGACTATCTGAGAGAACATGCTTTAAAGTACCAAATGGAGCAAGTCACAAACATTGAGAAACCCTTGAACCACAATTTTCCCTGCTGCATGTTTATAATTTGGGATTATTTGGGATTGCATGCCAGTATACAAAAATGCTGAAATTAACAATTTCACCCTTAGACATTTGTTTACCCAAAGTTATTGGTTACAGCCCCTAGTCATATATTTATGGTGCGACATAATAATCACATAATCCAGAAGGGGAGGGTGCTTGAGGAAAGCATGCAAAACTGTTGTAACTCACTGTTTTAGGTTTTTGGAAAGCTAGATATACTTAACTTTATTGTTATTTCTGGATGGCCACAAATCTGTATCAACATGCCACAAATGATGGTCAAATTAAGTGTGAAATGTTGCGTGAACATGGGTTCTCTCATCTGATAAGTGGATGATCAGCTAAAATTGATATAGGTAGTATAAAGAAATGAAATGTAGTGCAGGATTGGGTGTAACTACCCATAGTCTAGTCCAGAAATGGGAAAAAACTGACACTTTTAACTTCAAGGTCTAATTATATGATCTGATAGAAAGCGAGCTGCTTCTCAACTCTCACAGAAGCTTGAATAAATGTTGACCCAATTTCGATTTGGTACAGGGTTTCTGACCCTGCAATATTACAAAAAAAATCCAAAGATAATTTAGACCAGAAGCAAAATATGCTGCATTTCAGTTTTTCAGTTCCTTATCAGGCTTCTACAACATAAACTGATGACAAAATTAACTCACAAGTGTTGCAGGAATGTTTTGGGACTAATATGAAAACATTTAATTGATCAGGTCATGAGCAATTAGGTGAGCTGAATTTGTTCATTTTACAGCTGAAGTCTGAAATAAGGGTGGTTTACCCGGTAATAGTTCAGTAATTCACCTCCCCAGTTTATGATATTCTTGAGGTCCCTAAAAGAAGAGGAGTAGTCAGCTGACAGTAATATTACGACAGACTGAAAAGTGGGTTATCTTTGACTACAAGATAATCTGGGGGGTCCAGGGGGGTGACAGCCCCCGGTAGGTTCTGCAGCGCAGCAAGCGAAGAGTTCTAAACGTGGGTCCCTGCGACCACAATTGCTGTAAAGGTTAGGTCAGGTTTAAATATGTATCGTTTTGGTGACGTAATGGCTTTGGTATTACTGGTACACTTTTTGGTAATAGTTCAGTAATTCACCTCCCCAGTTTGTGGTGTTCTTGAGGTCCATAATAGAAGAAGAGAGTATTATTATGACAGACAGAAGTGTACCAGTAATACCAAAGCCATGATGTCACCCAAAAAACATTTATCAGCGACATTTCAACATCACAGCGACATTTTCATATTTCTTCCAACGAAGCTGTTATTATTAATAGGCTAGGCCTAAATACATCAGACTACTTCTTTATGCCATAGGGTTTGGTTTTGTCTATAAGATGGCCTGGGGTGTCTGGGGGGGGGGGGTGACAGGTGACAGCCCCCCCCCCCTGTAGGGCTGCAGCGCAGAGCGAATGTGAGCGGAGCATTATAAACGTGGGTCTCTGCAACAGTAATTGCTGTAAGGTTTGCATAGGTTTGATTAAGTTATTATTGGTGACGTCATAGCTTTGGTATTACTGGTACACTTTTCAGTTTGTCATAATAATACTGTCGGCTGACTGTCCTTCTATTAGGGACCTCAAGAAGAACCTTAACCTAGGGAGGTGAATTACTGAACTATTACCCACTTTTCTGTCTGTCATAATAATACACTTCTTCTATTAGGGACCTCAATACTACCAGGGGTGAAACTTTGTATGCTTTTGAGGATGCACTTGCACCCCCAATGTTTAATTTTGCATCCCTAATGTTCCTTTTGCATCCCCAATGTTTATTTGCTAAGGAGGCCCCCTTACAAAAAAGAGGCCTCTAGGGAGGACAGGAGGCCCTTCTGTGCTTGAAGGAGGCCCTCTGTTGTTAAAGGAGGCCCCTGTGCTTAAAGGAGGCCCATCTGTGCTTAAAGGAGGCCCCTTGTGCTTAAAGGAGGTCCCTTGTGCTTGAAGGAGACCCACTGTGCTCGAAGGAGGCTCTCTGTACTTGAGGGAGACCCTCTGTGCTTAAAGGAGGCCCCCTGTGCTTAAAGGAGGCCCATCTGTGTTAAAGGAGGCCCACTGCGCTGAAAGGAGCCCCCTGTGCTTGAAGGAGGTCCTCTGTGCTTGCGCTTAAAGAGGCCCCCTGTGCTGGAAGGAGGCGTCTATGTGCTTGAAAGAGTCCTATATGCGCTTAAAAGAGGCCCCCTGTGCTTGAAGGAGGCCCCTCTGCGCGTGTTTACAGGAGGTCCTTCTGTGATTAAAGGAGCCCCTGTGCTTAAAGGAGGCCCCTATGGGCTTCAAGGAGGCCCCATGTGCTTGAAGGAGGCCCCTCTGTGCTTGAAGGAGGCCCCCTATGCTTGAAGGAGGCCCCTCTGCGCTTAAAGGAGGCCCCCTGTGCTTAAAGGAGGTCCTTCTGTGTTTAAATGAGGCCACTCTGTGCTTAAAAGAGGCCCTCTGTGCTGAACCCGCGCCCCGGTGGGCCTCTGTGACAACTTCGCCCTGGTGGGGGGCCAAATTAACCCCCGCCCTCTCATTCGAAAAGTAAAAGGGATAGAAAGACGCGGAAAAAGCATTCAAAATCTCTTGACAAGGGCGTTCGAAGTTACGTCAAGTATTATTTGGCTCAGGTGAATATTGAGGTCACCAGAGGTCATCCAAGGTAAGATATTCCAGTTTTAGGACTTCGCTTCGAACACCCCCAAATGTATCGGTAAATATGATAGCTGAGAGCAAACGGAGAAAAGGAATCGAAACCTGTTGAAAAATGAGAAAAAAAATAAATTTGTGTCCTCAAATTTTAGCTCAGGTCAATAGTTTAGACTCCAGAGGTCACCAAAGGTCACGAGGGCATTTTACCACACAAAAAAAGTCGTGAATAAATTTGTATCGGATAAACATAGAGCAATACTTTTAACACCAACGTATTGTTCTCGTCAAGGCACTTCGAAACATCAATTGTGACCTGGTTAGGTCAACTTCAAAATTTAACCTCAGGTCAAGGTCATTTGGTGACCCAGGTAAGTTTACAGCAACAAAGACCCCTGTTGATCAGTTTTGTCCGCCCCTGTTGGGAGAGCGCTGGGCTTCTGACCTCACCCGGTAGTGGCAGCCCGGGCTCGAGTCGCTTCGGCGCTCGCTATTTGCCCCTGCCTGAGATGGCCTGTGGCCGGTGGCAGCGGTCGCACTCAAGGTCAGGTGACGTCAGAGGGCGGGGCGGACCGTGCCCAGGTATGTCGGGCACGTAAAACTTTCGCTTCTGAATTCTGCCGGACGCCAGGAATTGCTTGATCGGGTGAGGGGTCAGGGCCTGCGCAACAAGCTATGCTTAGCGTGGGTCCTGACCTCGGAAATCCATCCATTCAAAAACATTCGGACTAAATTTTTTTAAAAAAATACGACAGCTCGATTCTAATGGTTTCTGACCTCATGGCTCATTCAGTCCCTACTCCCTCTTGTACGGCCTTGATTTAGTCCATTTGGTCTAGTTATATCAGCTGAGCTAAGAGGCAAACCGTCCTTGAGCAGTGCCATCTAGGAAATATTATTTAATAATAATAAAAACAAATTTGGTTAAAAATTGTTTAATTTATTTTACGCAAATTAGCAAATCCTAAATATTGTAAGACAACATATATGAATCAATACATGCCGCGCAATGAATTTTACATTTATTTGTTAATAACCAAAACGTCCACTATGGATCTCAGTAGGAACCTTGTCGGATGAACTAATCGCAGGCATTTTACTTCACAAACAAATGGACACGCGTCTAAATATATTGTTTGTGTACTGCGGTGGAAGGCGCTGTACTATTATACTCCGTCTGCCAGCCTCGTGCTGTGCTGCTTCAAATATCCGCCTTGAAGTTTGAACTGTAATGTTTGTCTGTTCTTCGAGTGGAAATTGACCTTCTGTCCACCCTTCTAAATATAGTGCACGCAAGTCGCTGATCGGATAAAATGATGTTTTCCATAGCTTAGTACCTTGAAGGCGCTGTTAGCCCGGCAGTCACTGGGGTATTTGTAGAGACTATCATTTCCGTTCTTTTGACGTTTTTTATTTGATATTTGCGTCAAAACTCGATTTTCTACAATTAAATTAAAATGGACCCGTCCCCGTCTCCCCCCCCCCCTATCAAAAATTTGTGGCGCCGGCCCTGATCCAGGCGTCATGTTTTTCCACGATTTGATGTGTCAAACAGGCTAACAGTTGCTCCACTTTATCTTCGATCTCAGTGCAAGGTTGACACGAGGAGCACATTTATGGAAGCATTAGCATAGTATTAACTGAGTAATTCACTCCCTTGATTCGCAGGTGGCATCCACTTGTTAACCCTCGCCTTAGGGGGGGGGGGGGGGCCTGACAGCCCCCCCCCCCCTGAGGTTTTTCTTGAATAGCTTTTTACACGTGCGGCGCATCTTGCTGAAATTTTTGGTAGCTAAGTTTACAACAATTATACGCATGTTGTAAAAAAAAATTGGTTAAGCAGTTTGGGAGATAATCATGTTTTGATGACGTCATGTTGGTGGAAAAAAGATAAATATTTGAAAAATGGTAGAAAACAGAGTTTTAAAGTAAATTGCAAACGTAATTCACCAAAGATACAAAATGGCATTCTCTTTAAAACGGCAATCTCGGATTTTAAAAAAAACTGTTTTTGATCCCTAAAATAAAAAACTGTTTTGTTTTTTAAATCCCCACAAATCAAAATTTTCAAAGATGTTAGAAAAATCGGAATATATGTAAGAGAACTGAGTATGGACAATACTCATACCAAATTTCAAAGTAATATCTTCATTTTTGACTGAGTGATGGCTCCCTAAGTGTAAGAAACTGATGACGTCATTTTTTCAAATAACTTTTTTGACTTTTTTGACAAGATACGAACAAATAATTACCTTTCCTGTATTTCTGAGCCAAAACTGGTCTAGGAACATGCCTTTTTATTTACATTTATCAATTTATATTTTGAGGTTTTCTGAAGAGCTGTTCGCTGTTCTGGACGTGGTAATCGCTGTTCGCTGTTCTGTTCGCTGTTCTGTTCGCTGTTCTGTTCGCTGTTCTGTTCGCTGTTCTGGACGCTGGTAAAATCGGTGTTCTGGACGTGGTAAATCCGAGGTCATTCACTTGACCTGGAAGGTCACCCGTTGACCGGAAACCTAAAAATCGCATACTGTTAGATTTCTCGCATGATAGGCAACATGCTGGTTCTTACCGCATTGCTCTAAGTTGCTTGGTTTGGAAATTAACAGGGGGCCTGTCAGCCCCCTCCCCTCACCCCCCCCCCCCCCCCCCGCAGGACGAAGGTGAAAAAAGCTCCCGTAGGGCGAGGGTTAACACGATGTGGAGAAACGCAAGTGGCTTCCAAAAACGGAGACGGAAAAAAGAGAAAGAGCTGGCCGCTCAGGCTGCGAAATACCAAAAACTGCACAATTGTGCATGTAGCAGACGTTCTATGCTGATGGTTTTTGGTTTTGGCAGTTTTTGGTTCATGCATAAATGACAACCTCATTGTCTATTTTGCTTGCCTTGGTAATACTCAAAGTTGCACGTTCTTGTGGGCATTTTGCAGAGGCTTTACTGATATTACATTTTGCGCATATGAACCATTAGCTCATATCACAAAGAGACATAGCAGTGAACAGAAACAGTTCGTAGGTCATCCACAGGGGCGTCACCACGGATTTTTTTGACTGGGGTGGGGACGCAGTCACAGTCGCAGTCAAAAGCAAAGGGGGCATTCAACACTGGACGTGGTAAAAACAACACTGGACGTGGACGTGGACGTGGTAAGACAGCCGGTGGGTGCCGTCCGACCATTTTTGATTTTCTTTGAAAGTTGTGCATTGGGGGGTTTCAAGGGCGGGGAATTAATTGGTGGTGAGTCATAGAGCCCTTCATTGAATGGGAATCCCGTATAGGAATTGAACGGGATGGAATGGGTGGGAATGGGGCAATTTTTTGGAAATGTAACGGGTTGGAACGGGTTTGGGTCAGAACGTATATTTTTTTGCACCACAAAAAGTGAAATATGCTGAAATGGTTGGGAATGGGAACCCCATCAATTATGAATCTGAATTGGAACGTGTTTGGGTCTGGCTGAATGA
>JAXIVJ010002480.1:7500-108807 GCA_036785665.1 Chirona hameri
ATTCTACCCCTTTCTGAACCCCAGGATTGTCCTGATGAACACTTTCTCTATCGGTTCTTTCTTCAAGTATAAGGACAGACTACCCAAAAGTTGCCAATCGACTGTGGTATATACATTTTGTTGTGCCTCGTGTGAGGCATCTTACGTTGGTTCTACTATTCGTAATCTCCACAGTCGGATTCAGCAACATTTGGGTAAGTCTGTACGTACTGGAAAGTTTCTGGCCAATCCTGACCCCTCTCCTATACGTGAACATTCACTTGCCTGTGATACCTTAGTATCACCCGACAACTTTTCCGTCTTAGGAAATACAAACTCTGTACTAGATTTAAGAATATTAGAGTCGTTACATATTTTCCATCAAAAACCTTCTCTCAACAACATGTCTTCTGCCTTCCCTCTGCAAACTGTTCGTTGAACATCTGAAAGAGGTTTGCCTAATCTTTGAGTCACGAGTATTGTTTCCCTTTCCTTTATATTTTCGAGTGTGTGCCTCCGTCCTATTTTGTTGATCTGTCTAAGTGAAAACTTTGCCTGAAGATACAGTCGTGTACTGTGAAACGTCGTAATATAGCTATACAGAATGTTATGCTTTTAATGGTTACATCAGATTTTCAATCATAATGAATCACCGAAACTACTCACTATATACTTGCTTGATGTGTGTGATCAAACCTAAGCAAAGGAACCTAAGAGGAGGAAGATTACACGGATGATCGCAGGAGTTGCATACTATCTGATCAAGTTTCTTTTTATCTTAAAGTTTGGAAAAAACACTTTCTTTGATGTTATTACCAGAAATCATGGTGCACCATACCGCAAGCTGATATTTCGCTGCATCGATCTTCACAAGAAACTATCAAAAGCTGAGCTTGACATCGACTTCTTGAAAACATGTAAGACGTATGATATTTTCCCAAAATTCCTCCGGTTCAAATTGTACAAGAAATCTCTTCACACGTCAAGTGCTTACAAAACCTTCCAATATGAGCTTTTAGATACTGAACTGGCTTAAAAAACTGAGAGCTGCGTACCTAACTCAGAAGTACGTTGAGCTCCGCGACGGCATTCAACGTCGACTTTCGTTTTTTGAATTTCGTATGTTCAAGCTACATGACCATGAAATCCTTGAAACGTTCATCGACAAGTGCAAGAAGACGCATCTGAAGAAACTGCATCATCTTGGTATTTACAATGAATTGCTTCCCTGTGATCCTGATCGTGTCATTCACAACCTGGCGTCCAAACCTATCCCTGATCGTGTTAAAACACTGTTGGCTTTTGGTCTTGATTTTAGGCTGCCAGTGTGGAAACTTAACTTCTTTCAGTATCATCTTTCGTTTGAGAAACTCATTAACGGCCTGTCTGGTCTTCCCCTGTGTGAGAACGTGAGTTTTGATTGAGTGAAACGCGGCATTGTCTCAATTTGCCAACGTTATTTTCATTACTTCGATCCTTCAAAAGTATTCTCTCCAATTTTTTCTCGTAATGATCTTTCAGTCCTTCGAAACTTTGCCTCTGATAAGACGATAGTTGTCACAAAACCAGATAAGGGTAGGGGTGTAGTTATTCTCGATCGATCTTCGTATGTTGAGAAAATGGAAACAATCGTGACTGATGACTCAAAGTTTAGCATAGTTACTGATCCTATTTTAAAGACTATTCGACAAGTAGAGGATAAAATAAATAGGCTTTTAACCAAGCTTAAGTCGCTTGGTAGCACACATTAATTGTAACCAGGATAATACGTTAACTGATAATCTCCTTAAATACAGGAATACAAAAACTAAGGATAGCTTAAATCCTCAAATATATTATAGAATGGTTATCCTATCCACCCAAGGATGCGCTCAAGCTAATATCACGTATCATACTTGATACAATAATAGATACAATATCGGAAAAGGCATTGTTTTTTTCTTCAGACACTATTTAGGTGCCAGAGTGTTTCAAGAATAAACAGTCAACTCATCATATTAATTTATTGACCAAGACATGCTTCATATTGATACTTCTTCAGTTGGTCATTACAAATAAGACATTCCAAACATTGGTATACAGCCATTGGTAGTAAATGGTAGCCATAGCACGCATTAAAGGGACTATCCCACCTTAACATTATATTTGAGTTGAGATAGCCATTTGTATGGCTAGGCATTGAAATTAAGTATGGTAGCAGTTAAAACAACCACAATGATGTATTTGACGTTGGACCCCATCCACGCCGAAGCGGGCTATTCCGGGGCCACATAAAAGCATGGACAACACGAATGATACACTTATCCTAATATAAAATGAAGACAGTTTCACTACAGCACATACTCCCATACAGCACATACTTCAATACTCTCACATACACATTACATCACATACACTGCAATGCTCTCACACGCACATTACATTATATACATCAGGCTACTCTGGTTGAGGCATGTTCTGTATCTCTCTTTTGAATGCGAGCATGGCTGAGTGACGTGTCGCTAAAGGCAGCTCATTGTAATTTTGCACAACATGATATAGAAAGCGGCGCTTGCCAGCCACTGTCCTCACGCGTGGAAGGGCCAGGTCAGAGTTCTGTCGCGTAGAGCGGGAGCGGAGATCAGAATTGACATGAAGCTGGGAAGCAAGAGCCTGTGGTTCCCCGGTGTTTCGAATTTTGTGTAGTAGATTTAGGGAGTGCTGTCTGTATAGCTGCTGGGCAGTGGGCCAGCCAAGCTCAGCTCGCACGTCAGAGATGTGATCAAATTTACGTTTGCCAGATATGACTCGAAGGGCAAAATTTATAATTTTGTCAAGGCGTTGTATGTTCCTCTGCGAGCCATTGCCAAATACTGCTAAACAGTACCGAACGTGTGAAACGACCAAGGCATTTACAAGAAGTGGCAACAGCTCGCGGGGGATGCTGTGCCGCACGTGCGATAGTCCAATGAGGATACCACTACATTTTTTTTTAACCAGGGAAGACACGTGTGAGTCCCATGTGAAGTGCTTATCAAACAGAACACCTAAATTTTTGACGTATGGGCTCTCTTGTACTATGTTTTCGCGGAACTGAACAGCAACAGGGTGAAGGTCGCGACAATTTTGGCGGGATCCGAACGCTATTAATTCGGTCTTGCTTGTATTTACTTTGAGACCATGATAGTGAAACCAGGTATCAAGTGCACTCAGAGTGTCCTCCAATTTACTGACCAGATCATTGAGTTGGTGTTTTTTGCCGGATAAAAAAAATGAGTATCCTCAACGTATTGGACCACATGAGCATCCCCCGCGAACAGGCACATATCATTAGCACATATTTGAAAAAGTAAAGGCCCAAGAGACGAGCCTTGAAAAACTCCGATAGAGTTGGGGAGAGGCCTGGAGAAATGAAGGTTCCCACTCCATCAGCCGTACAGACAGACTGAGTGTGACCGCAGAGGTATGATGTAAACCAGGTGGGATCGATGTTATATGTACGTAGTTTAGAGAGGAGCATAGAATGGTCGATGACATCAAAGCACTTGGATAAATCGAGGAGACAGAGAAGGGTGAGTTCCTGGTGGTCAATAGCAGAGAGGATGTGATCAGAAACAGTCAGAAGGGCGGTCTCAGTAGAGAGCAGGGAGCGGAACCCGTGCGGGGATGAGGAGAACAGGTGGTTATCCGACACGTATTAGTAAAGCTGACGCTGTACAATACGCTCAATGAGCTTTGGGAAGGCAGATACAATGGAGATAGGGCGAAAATTGGAAGCTTCGGACTGGCTGCCGGCTTTGTGTATTGGATGAATAATGGAATGTTTCCAGGGCGCTGGGTATTCGCCGGAAGATAGGCTAGTATTGATGATATGGAGTAAAACGGAACCGATAGCAGCAAAGCAAAGCTTTATTACCTGAATAGAGATACCGTCAGCACATATACACATACGTATACACGTATACGTATAGCACATATACACACGTCGGCATACGTTCCCCGCCAGCCCGCAGTGCGCCGGCACCCACTGCAGGTGAATGCGATGCCCGCGGCGGGACAGCGAGCCGAGCAGCTCCCATATCTCCGCACCCAACTTTGTGGTCTGCGCCGCAGGGTCAGACCACGAAGCTCGAGAGTATGCGAGGCTCGTCTCGTTCGCGAGGCGCGATGACTCGCACTCCTGCTCCCGGCGCATTCCTGACTTACTCCATGATGTCGAGCCATTCCTGCCCCGGGATGTTTCGTCCACAGCAGTTGCGACTTGGAGCATTTCACGTCCTGTATGACCACTTTCCATGCAACGAAACGGGAAATGCTAACCCACCCGAGCGCGATTAGTCTATTCCTGGCGGCTGGCATTTCCGATGTTCAAACACTATTGAAAAAAAATGGAAAACATTGACGATGGAAATGAGTTTGTTAATTTGAGACATTTAGAATTGACGACGTGTTAACAGGTCCAGACGTCGTCCCAATGTTGGAGCTCACTGTGGCGAGAAAACCTCACAAAGAGCTAAATCTAATTATAAGTTCTAATACGATCTAGATACCAGTCGTTGTTTTGCTGGGATAAAAAACTGCGCCGACCGGTTCTTTTCATTTCAGGGATGACTGGAGCGCTTCAATGAACACCGCTAGTCGGCCTGAATTTCAGCTGATTTATTTTACCTATGCCATTATATGACAATAAATTATTATGGGCCTTGTTACCGCCTTCAAATAAACGGAAATAACACTCTGAGGCGTGCGCTAATTACGCGCTACCCGTCGTTAGATGGACATGGTCACTGAACTCAATACGTACCTTTAGGATGTACAGCGTGTTAGCAGGTTCAGATTATTTTTAAGTGGAGCACATGTTACATATGTTACAACAACGCTACTCGACAGTGTTCGGCTAGGGGCCATGGTTGATGCTTTTTGCAGGAAAACTTGCTGGGGAATCAACACAATGACGAGTTTACAGCCGGACAATATCCCTGGTAACGTTCATAATACCTTGAATCTGGCAAAAGCTGGTGGGGTACCGGTCCCGCCAACTGGATAAGAAACTCATCCTATGCTAGGGGCACATTGCTTCACCATGGAGGTTAAATTATGGACATTTTCGTTGCTTCGCCTATTAGCTTCTGACTATTAATAGCACACTTTTAAATGCTCATCGCGTGCATCACATGCAATGGCATGGCAACATAATTGTTCACCTAGCGTTACTCTAATGCAGCCTGTATACCGTATGCCATGCTCGGGGCGCCGAGACAGAAGTATCCCAAGATCCATCTACTGCGCTCTAAATACTGCCGCTCGAGTTGGCCAGTCACGCTGATGAGCAGAACGTCACGCTGTCTGCGTCTGTCTGTCGCCATGTCTCCTACCGGCTGCCGTTCAGCTGGAAGCGCTCCGGGCCGCCTCCGGGCGTCGGGCCGCCCGATCCAAGATAACTATACTAACAGGTACCTCGGAGGTTTGAATCACACGATATGGCAGTAATATTATGAGACATTTCTGGCGCTGGGGAGACGTTTGTTAAACTGCGTTGTTTACTTGCGTTTTGCCATTCGCTCGGGGCAAGGCCGTATAAGAGAGGTAGAGTCATCCGGGGATTTTAGCGCCCCAATCGCCCAACATTAGCGTGATGTCACTGGTGCTCTGGTCCGACTCGGCTGTCGCCGCACGCGGCTCGGTGCGGTGCGAATATTTCGAACGGATACGGATAGTTGCGCCGAAGGTACGATCCTATTTAAGATTACGTTTACCGCGGATAATTATCCCTCCCTTAATTCATGCTGAAGGGTGAGACGGCCATACGTCTCACCCTTTAGGGGGCAAAAAGGTACCCCCATTTTTGGGTCATCTTTTTGTGGCAAAAAGGTACCCCCCATTTTTTCCTCCGCGGATTTGGGCCGGTCACCTTATTTTGGTATTCGAGCTTAAGAAATTAAATTTTCGAATTCACAAAAATTGATTTTGTGGACATTTTTGCCGAAAACAATGTTATTTTGGGGGGCAACCCCCCCCCCCCCCCCACACACACACACACACAAATCACAAATCTGCGATAGCCATTTGGAAGAGAAAGGCATTTAATTTCTTTTGACGTTTCTTACTTGCAATTTTCTTTCAAACTATTTTTTACGATTTGTCAAACATTTATTGTTTTTCCACCAAAAATGGCATGACATGACGTCATTATAACGTTATTATCTCCCAAATACTGCATTGATTTCATTTAAATTTCGTGAGAAGACTTAGATTTGATGCAGTATCGGATATGGAAAGTTTCACGTTAATACCTATCAATCACAGTTTTAAAGTTATTGAGAAAATCCGGGAGGGGCAGATTCTGCCCCCCCCCCCTCTCCAGCGGGGCGCGTGTCACCGGGCTGCTTGAATTGCATCAGGTGCGCTGTTTTATCTATCATTGAAAGCAAGGGATACATCAAAACCTCGAATTCAATCACTTGAGAGAAGAAAAACTTCCGTTTTCATGAAGTTTTCTCCTACGATCATTGTTTTTCACGTTCAGTGCAGAGAACGCGCAGGGGGGGGGGGGCATTTGCCCCTGATGTCCGCCCCTGAATCCGCCAGTCGGGCGAATACCCTCCCACTTAGGTTTTTTGGAAATAGCGGAAAACGACGCCATTTCGCGCCGCCATTTTTGGTACAACTGCTTGCCCATCAATGGTCCAAATGATGTTAATTTGTTTACCTCGGGTCTCCTCAGGTCACGTCACTAAGTCAAGTCTAGTGATCCCACCTCCAAAAATATAAGGTTGTGCCGCAGCCACATTGTTTGACCGATCAGTTAGATACTCACAGGATTTAATTAGGTCATAAACACCTACAATTCTGCTATTTCGGATGACTTTTATATCGGCACTTGCGGATCCAGGGGGGGGGGGCATCAGACCACCAACAACAGCCGCTGTTCAAATGGGCGAGCGAGCAAAAAAAATGCAAGTCACCGTTAGGTAGATGGTTACCTCCTCCCAACGATGATGTGGTGACCTTCGGATGACAAATGACTATCAGCGATTTCGGAGAGTGGCAAACGCTGTCGGCGCATTCTAAGGCACAGTGCTGAAACAGCAGATTTTGAGGAAAGCATTCAGCATCACAGGTCTCCTGGCTCCATTCAAAAGGTAGCATTCCAATTCACTGCTGGTCCCTAGAATATCAGATACCGTTCCATCCATGGTGACAATAGCCTGCCGTCCCAGTGATTGGGTCCCTCCTTTCGATTGTGTCAAGTGTTGTTCTGTTCCCCCTCCCCCTGTAACCCGGACGACACTGGTCACATTGAATGTGTAGAAGGCACGTCCCTGCAGTCTGCCGGCCGGTCCATCGAGCATACTGCATCGCTAAACAGAATCCGGGACCGTCCCGTGGCACTGGCACGAAATAAGTGTATATACTCTGCACCTTGAAGGTGTGCACTATGCACTCTGCACAGTGGTATGATCTGCACTGCGCAGTAATATCTGCACTGCGCAGTCATATTTGCACTGCACAACAAAGCGGACAAATACCTATATGTAAGCAGACTGGTTATTGATTCAACTTTTTTTTGGAACAATTCAATCATGATTCATTTTGAAATCTGAATGATTCAATCACCGTGCGATTCACGGATACAATTTTGAGAATTGATTCCTTCCGATTCAAAGAATCAAAATAAATATTTTAATCGATTCACGTTTGATATAACATTTAAATATATGAGGTGAATTTATGTCAAATCAATAAAAATGGAAACATGCATTGCATATATATGATCATTAAAACATTGTTACAGCAATAGTATTTCAGTATAAATTAATGTAGCCACTGGGACTGCATGTATTTGCACAATTTACCAGTGTACTTGAATCGTTAAATCTTTTGATTCAATAGCCTTGATTTTATGCGGGTTTTGATTCAATCACGATTCATGAATTGAAAGATCTGGTGGTGAACCAATTATGTTTTGATCAATGGCGGTTCTTCCATTGAGGAACATGAGGCAGTGCCTTACCTAAATTAGCCAAACATTTAAAGTATAATCTTATTTTTCCTAAACATTCAATAATTTTAGTAAGGTTATGAGGAACAAAATATTGAATAGACAAAACAATTTTCGAAACAGTTAAAACGCGTCTCATTGTCATGTTATTACAAGAGGTTTGCTGGTATCGATAGGCCCAAATCAGCCTAGCCATTGAAATTTAGCATTGTGAAAATTTGGGCTGTGAGGAACTGCCTCACAGCCTAAACGCATGTTTCGCCCAGATCTTTGGCGGTTTTCGCCGGGCGCTTCCGTTCGGGAGAAATTCGATGCGGCGTCAACGCGGCAGCAGCAAAGGGCCTTTGTGACGGGCGCCATGGTTAAAGGCAATAATAGTTCACCTTGGAAAATTTTACCCAACACGATTTTATTATATTTTTTAATACAATTTATTTTTATATTGTCAAAAATGGCCTTATATCGCGCCGATTCAGGACAGAAGGCCGTAAATTTGTATTGTTTATCAAAACTATATGCATACACACACCTTCAACACTCAAGTTGAGTGTTCAACTTGAGTGTTGAACTTGAGTGTTATACAACACTGTGTGTTGTGTTGTAAGCTGCTGAGTGTTGTAAGCTATTTTTTTTTGCCCTCTCTCTCTTTTCTATGGACCTAGAGTCTGCCAATAAAGGAATCTCTCCCCCCCTCTCCCCCCCCCCCCCCTCCCCCCTCAAGTGTTTACAAGTGTTTTCTCAAGTGTGGTTAGGTCGCCGCTTTCCCACAAGTCAGGGATGGGGTGCCTCTGCACGTGCGCACGTGCGCACCCCAATTCTATATCGCAGGAATGACTGAGCCGATTGTGTCCAAATTTAGTGTGTGGTTAGGGACCTCTCAGCCGCCACTTTCCCACAAGTCAGGGGTGGGGTGCTTCTGCACGTGCGGACATGCGTATCCTTTTTGTATCTCAGAAACTACTTGCCCGATGGCGTTGAAATTCACCATACATTTTCTTCGCGCTCGCTCGTTCATCGCCAACTTCGGCGTCGTACTGGTTATATGCATTTGGACAGGGAGAGGAGACGTGATGCGCCCTGAAGTTTCTTCAGACGTACCACACAAACAGTTCCCGGTTAACCAGTGCCATCATCACAACACTACACCAGCCCCGTCATCACAACACTACACCAGCCCCGTCATCACAACACTACACCAGCCCCGCCATCACAACACTACACCAGCCCCGTCATCACAACACTACACCAGCCCCGTCATCACAACACTACACCCGTCCCGTCATCACAACACTACACCAGCCCCGTCATCACAACACTACACCCGCCCCGTCATCACAACACTACACCAGCCCCGCCATCACAACACTACACCAGCCCCGTCATCACAACACAACACTACACCAGCCCCGTCATCACAACACTACACCAGCCCCGTCATCACAACACAACACTACGCCAGCCCCGTCATCACAACACTACACCAGCCCGTCATCACAACACTACACCAGTCCCGTCATCACAACACAACACTACACCAGCCCCGGCATCACAACACTACACCAGCCCCACCATCACAACACTACACCAGTCCCGTCATGACAACACTACACCAGCCCCACCATCACAACACTACACCAGCACCGTCATCACAACACTACACCAGCTCAGTCATCACAGCACTACACCAGCCCCGTCATCACTGCACTACACCAGCCCCGTCATCACAACGCAACACTACACCAGCCTCGTCATCACAACACTACACCAGCCCCGTCATCACAACACTACACCAGCCCCGTCATCACAACACTACACCAGCCCCGTCATCACAACACTACACCAGCCCCACCATCACAACACTACACCAACCCCACCATCACAACACTACACCAGCCCCACCATCATAACACTACACCAGCCCCGTCATCACAACACTACACCAGCTCAGTCATCACAGCACTACACCAGCCCCGTCATCACAACACTACACCAGCCCCGTCATCACAACACAACACCAGCCTCGTCATCACAACACAACACTACACCAGCCTCGTCATCACAACACTACACCAGCCCCGTCATCACAACACTACACCCGTCCCGTCATCACAACACTACACCAGCCCCGTCATCACAAAACTACACCAGCCCCGTTATCACAACACTACACCAGCCCCGTCATCACAGCACTACACCCGTCCCGTCATCACAACACTACGACCGCCCCGTCATCACAACACTACACCAGCTCAGTCATCACAGCACTACACCAGCCCCGTCATCACAAAACTACACCCGCCCCGTCATCACAACACTACACCCGCCCCGTCATCACAACACTACACTATCCCCGTCATCACAACACTACACCAGCCCCGTCATCACAACACTACACCAGCCCCGTCATCACAACACTACACCAGCCCCGCCATCACAACACTACACCAGCCCCATCATCACAACACTACACCAGCTCAGTCATCACAACACTACACCAGCCCCGTCATCACAACACTACACCAGCCCCGTCATCACAACACTACACCAGCCCAGTCATCACAACACTACACCAGCTCCGTCATCACAACGCTACACCAGCCCCGTCATCACAGCACTACACCCGCCCAGTCATCACAACACTACACCAGCCCGTCATCACAACACTACACCAGCCCCGTCATCACAACACTACACCAGCCCCGTCATCACAACACCACACCAGCTCCGTCATCACAGCACTCCACCAGCCCCGTCATCACAACACTACGCCCGTCCCGTCATCCCAACACTACACCCGCCCCGTCATCACAACACTACACCAGCCCCGTCATCACAAGACTACACCAGTCCCGTCATCACAACACAACACTACACCAGCCCCGTCATCACAACACTACACCAGCCCAGTCATCACAACACTACACCAGCCCCGTCATCACAACACTACACCAGCCCCGTCATCACAACACTACACCAGCCCCGTCATCACAACACAACACTACACCAGCCCCGTCATCGCAACACTACACCAGCCCCGTCATCACAACAGTACACCAGCCCCGTTATCACAACACAACACTACACCAGCTCCGTCATCACAACACTACACCCGTCCCGTCATCACTACACTACACCAGCTCCGTCATCACAACACTACACCATCTCCGCCATCACAACACTACACCAGCCCCGCCATCACAACACTACACCATCCCCGTCATCACAACACAACACTACACCAGCCCCGTCATCACAACACTACACCAGCCCCGTTATCACAACACAACACTACATCATCCCCGTCATCACAACACTACACCAGCCCCGTCATCACAATACTACACCAGCCCCGTCATCACAACACCGCACCAGCTCAGTCATCACAACACTACACCAGCCCCGTCATCACAACACTACACCAGCCCCGTCATCACAACACTACACCAGCGCCGTCATCACAGCACTACATCAGCCCCGTCATCACAACACTACACCCGCCCCGTCATCACAACACTACACCAGCCCCGTCATCACAACACTACACCAGCCCCGTCATCACAACACAACACTACACCAGCCCCGTCATCACAATACTACACCAGTCCCGTCATGACAACACTACACCAGCCCCGACATCACAACACTACACCAGCCCCGTTATCACTACCATTCGCGGATCCAGAACTGTGGTGGGGGGGGGGGGATTCCAAAAAGTCTCACACCATTCTGAAAACTGATCGGATTTCGCTTGCTTATGCATTGATAGGTGATTTAAAACAAACTTTCCTCAGTAAAAGTTGCTTAGATTTTCTTCTATATCTGGAAATGTGTCAATTTTGCTCCGATTGCAGGCGTTTTTCTTGGGGGGGCATGGCCGCCATGCCCCCCTCCCCCCCTGGATCCGCTAGTGATCACTACACTACACCAGACCGTGCCACGAACCTTCATATACTGGTGGCACTTCTCTCGGACGTCCTTGACTTGCAGCTTGGAGCGGGCGTAGCCGATGACACTGGTGTTCTCTGGCAGCAACTTGTCGCGGTACAGCCACCAGATAGTCGGGTAGATCTTCTTCTTGGCGAGGTCACCCTGCGGAGGGACAGGGATCAGTCAGAGGGGTATGCACGGGGCCTTGCTTTGGGGCAATGCCGGACAGAAGGTTGGTTGAGTCCTTTTTCTGTTTTTTTAAAAAGAAAAACAAAAACAAAAACCAAAGATTTTTTATCGACTTTTTGAAATTTCGATGTTTGGCGCTTTTTGGATTTTTGAAAATTGTGGATTTTGGAAGTCGAAATTTTGGATTTGGGAATTTTGGATTTTTGGAATTTTGAATCGGGAGCTTACCGGATTCGAACCGGTGGCAATCAATTGCTAGGCAGGTGCTCTATCCATCAGACCACAGTGGCTAGTGGAACTTACGGCCGGCGATCTGAGAGCATCCCATGGACGGCCGGCCTTCGGCCGGCCGTCTCTTTTTGCAATTGCAGGTGCAATCGGGTTTTGACAGAGTTGAAACTTTGCAGGCAGTTTCTCCAGGCAGTGCTCCACACCCTAATGAAGGTTTCGTCGCAAACAAATGGCTTCCTTTCGAGTGCATGGCCTTTTTCGTATTTCCCCGTCGACTTGCAATGTTAAACTTCATGTTGCTGTTGCAAGTGCAATCGGGTTTTCACAGACTTGAAACTTGGCATCAGATCAGATGACGGTGTCGACTCTGGAACCTGAAAGTGGCGTCGCTGTATAATCGTTTCCCTGGCCAGGGCTCAACTTTTACCAAATCGCGGCCACCTTAAGAAAACCCCCTCCAATCGAACAGCTCAGGTTTGTTTCACAATGGAAACACAATTCTAAATAATAGTGTTATCCAATGTTCAACCAACCTTCGGTGACAGCCCAGGGCCTCGGATAACATGGCAACTGGAGGGGGGATTGCCCCCCCCCCCCCCTCCCCCAGTGGAGGGAGTTGCCCCCCTAGTGGAACCAATTTGTCCCCCCCCCCCCCCCAGTGAAACTGAGTTAATTCGACACGAGCGGGCACTAGAATACTATAAATGATGAACCACTGGGGCCTTCAAAAAAAAACCTTCAGTCACCCGACAATGTGTTTACTTTACGGCATGGCTTCGGATAACATGTTAACGGGGGGGGGGGGGGGGGGCAGATGCCCCGCAGTGACTGCTAACTGCCTCTCCAGTGACCACATTTTTCCCCCTAGTGGGAGCGAAATTCGTAGGTAACATACGATTGTACGGTCTGTAAAGTAGATAAAAGCGTCGATGAAGCATGCTTTCAACTAAAAACCAATAAAACGTCGTTTGCAGCTACCTAGTGTAGCTTTGAGATCTTGAGGACGGATAACCGCCCCTCGTCGCGTCGGTTCGAAATTGGCGTGGAGCACAGGTGTCGATTGTATACGCTTGGAGTGGCCCTCGGCCCCCATATGTTGAGTTTGGTCCCCAAAGATGCTTTCGGTTCCCTCAATGTTTTCTGGCCAATGGCAGATCCAAGGGGCCCAAAAGGCCAAAGCCCCAAATCCGCCTGAAATCAGCGAAAAAAAATCGACGCATTTTCTCATTAAAAAGTCAAGAAACCTTTACGCAACAAAGTTGATTAAATCACCCATTCATCCATAAAGAAGCGAAATCTGATGAGTTTGTTTTATTGTTCGAGACTTTTGGGGGATTTCGCCTCCACCAAAAAAACAACTGTTTTTGCCGTTCTGGGTTCTCTCTTATTTCTGCCCTTAGATCAGGCATCTGACACGTACCATGGTTTGAGCCACGGTGATCCGTGGAAAACCAAGCTGCTGATGAATTCGTTGGTGTTGGTTCTAGGAACATATACTACCCAAAACCACCTTCATCACATCACACGACGAAACCGGGGGAATATCGGCGAAGCAATGTTTCTCTCCTAGGTAAAGTTTTTAGTTTGTCTCTTCTGGGATGGCCCTCGTCCCCTCAAAGGCCCCATCAGTCCCCACAGCCATAATTCGATTAAATAACCGATTTCGCCGCATATCTGACGAATAAATTTAGAGCTGTGTGCCAGCATCTGGCCGACACGACCGATAATGAATGGGTCTCTCGAAAACATGTCGACGTTGAGCCGATATCAGCCAGATCTTGGTAGGACGACGACCCAAGTTTAGTGTATTTCGTTTCGAAAGCAATATGCCACGTTTACGTGGTATGAGCATCATTCGAAAGTTAGAAGAAAAAAAACGTTCCAAACGCATAACAATTATTTAAATTATTAACGTCTAACCGTAATATGTGAGATGAGTTGTACAATAATCAGCAATCAACGGCAACAACCAGGTAACAAATACTCTTAGTTTTGGTGCCTAGTTTTCCATTCCAAGGAATACCATTTTCCATTGCAAGGATACCTATTACATGGGTTGGATCTGCACTGATTAATACGATAATTTGATGAGTTACTAATGGCACCGGCTATTTCATTAATTAAATAGTTTTTTATTCAAAAATGAAAAATTTCACAAAATGTTTAACCCAGCATTGGCTGGGACCTCAGCCGAACGCCATTGACTGGGGAGGGGAGGGGGCGTTAAACGCCCCCACACTGGTTATCTTCCGAACCAATGATCGCAGCGAGAGGCGCAAGGAGGCATTCGAAAGCTCTCAATGAGAAAAATATAAAGCATGCTCGAAAATTTCAAAGTGAGGTCAAATGTCAGGTCACGGTCAGGTCAAAGCTCAAAATCGGTGTATTTTAGTTTATGGGCCATACTTTCCATACAAAGCCTTCGATTACGACCATGTTCACCCAAAGTGCTGCCAAAGGTGTGATGAAAATCCCGGATGAGCTAAAGTGAGATTGTTGGCAAAATTCAAGGTCAAGATCAAGTCACAAAAGGTCACTATGTGCAAAATATCTACGAAAATCATGCAACACATGTTGTATGGGATATTTTCCACGTATAATTCGATAGTGATAGTAATTTTACCACCCGACTTCATTTACGTGCAGTTAGTGTTAAGTTCAGGTCAAGTTCAGGTCACTGAAGGTCAAAATTTGAAATTGATAAATCTTTGAAAAAGGCATGTTTCTAGATCAGTTTTGTCTCAGAAATACAGTGCTGACATGTATTTGTCTGTATCTGGTAAAAAGCCAAAAAACGCAATTTCAAAATGTGACGTCATGAGCTACCCATACTTGATATGCCATAAGCCAGTCAAAAATGGTTATATCATTTTAAAATTTGGTATGGTAGTTGCCCATACGTGGTTCTCCGACATATATTCTGGTGTTTTGAATGTCTTTGAAAAAATATTTTGTGGGCATTTGAAGAAAAATTGGGGTAAAAAAGAAATTGCAAACATCCAAGATAGCCATGGTGTAGCCCTTGCCATTTTCTATCTTTTGACGTTTTTGGATTGCATTTGACTTAAAATATGGCATTTGTACGGTCAGTCAAAGTTTAGCTGATTTTGGTGCAAGACTCGTGTGTAGTGACGCCACTAAATTCACTATAACTCGAAATGTTCGACGAAATTGCTTTATTTTTTCACAGATGACGTAAATATGATTTCGAAGAAGGTACCCGAAGTTTCACGTTGATAGCTCAATTGGTTTTTGAGGTTATTACGCAAATTAACTATGGTGGGGGGGGGGGGGGGGCGTTAAACGCCACCCCCCAGTCAATGGCGGGTAAACTAATATTTTTTTTTTTAAATTGTGCAAGGGATATGATGACTAATTGAGCCCTTGACCCACTGGCGCATCTAGAACGTCCAAAAACGTCGGTTTGAAGAACTGTCCCAAACTCGCCCGACTTTGTTTGCTTCTGCAAACAAAGTCGTGTCGTGCCGAGACGAGGGTGAGCCGTTCGAGGGGGAGGATGGGTTGGGACGCCCCCTATTTTTTCGAGAATTGGCGGCGTGCAGCACCACCGTTTCTAGCACAGCTGTTTCGGCATGAATTGGGCACCTTAAGTAAATAATTTGACTCGGGTCATCTCAGGTGAGGTCACCAGGTCACGTCAAATGACCCCACCTCCAAAGAAGTTTGTGGTCGAGCCACAGCCACACTGTTTGGCTGAGAAATGTGACACTTACATGATGTACTCAGGCCATAAGTACCTACAATTTTCCTATCTCGGATTTGTTAAATATCGGTCAGTTGAGGTCAGGTTGATCTCGTGACCTCCCCAATATAAGTCAACGGGAAATATGTAATTGACTCCTGTTTTAGGAGAAAACACATCAGACAAATTGTTTCAATATGTTATTTTAGCTCATTATTGATGACCCAAACACAATTGTTATTAGTGACCGCCACAAGGTCAGCTGGTCAGTTTGGGTTACCTGAGGTCACCAGCACTTCCTTCCAATAACTCTTAATGACAGACGGAGACGGAGACGTGAGACCGACAGCACTGTGTTTATCACGTCTATTGTCTATTGACCTGATCTAAAAATGGAGTACACCCAAGCAATGACAACCTTGATACATTTCCTTTGATTTTCATCTTGTTCCCCTTCCTAGCTATCGCAGTAGCCGAAACATTGTGTTGGTTCCTGGAGCCAATTGCTAAAACTTGCAATGCTAACCTTTGATGTGATGTGATGTGTGAAACACCCACAGGCCCAGAGGCCATAAGTGGGCTCTGGGCCTGTGGTTGTTCTGCTGATAATACACAATACACAATTGATGACCGCTGTTAAGGCGGCCGCACACTGGGCCATTCGGCGCCCGATATCACTGCGACATTCCGTGGCTCCGCGGTGTTTAGCACAGAAAAAGCTCCTCCGGATCAGCTTTATTCCGCGATATCGCGCGCCGAATGGCGCAGTGTGCGGTCCGCAATAGTGACCTCAATATCGACCTAAACCAAAAATCACCGAAATAATTTTGACATGAATTTATACGAGCTATCTACGGCATTTGTTTTTATATTCTGCCTAATCCCCATTGGAGCCGAGTTCGGGGGTGGGGGCGTCAGATCAACTACCTACCTAAGTAAGAACGATTATACTTTTGGCACAACTAAATAATACTGACATACTAAAGCACCTTACCCTGCTTTAGTATGTCACATCCCAAGATTGGAATTTTCGCACAACCAAATAACACCGACACACTAAAGCACCTTATCCCGGACACGTCCCAAGATTGTACTTTTCGCATAACCAAATAATACTGACACACTGAACTCTAAAGTATCACTTGAAAAATAAATGCTACCAGCCACACTAATACAAATTTGGGCTAGTAAGGATCATCGTTTTGGGTCCACCGACCACCACCAAGGATTTTCAAGTTTTAACACAACCAAATAATACTGACACACTAAAGCATCACTTGCAAAAAAAAATACATGCTACCAGGCACACTAATAATAAATTTGGGCTAGGATCGCCAGGATTAATATTCAACCAATGCAAGTACCTACCTAATTAAAAGGACACTGATTTAACGGTTATAGGGCCTTTGATTCAACACTGAATACACAACCCCAAGGCCGTACAAGAGAGGTAGAGTGATTCGGGGATTTTAGCGCCCCAATCGCTCGACATTACGTGACGTCACTGGTGCTCTGGTCCGACTCGGCTGTCGCCGCACGCGGCTCGGTGCGGTGCGAATATTTCGAACGGGATACGGATAGTTGCGCCTAAGGTACGATCCTATTTAAGATTACGTTTACCGCGGATAATTATCCATCCCTTAACTCATGCTGAGGGGGGATACGGCCATACGCTGCCCCGGTCTGGCTGAGGGGTGAGACGGCCATACACTGCCCCGGTATGGCTGAGGGGCGAGACGGTCACACGCTTCCCCAGTTTGGCTGAGGGGCGATAAATGGCATTGCTTTGGCTTAATGCTCCAGATATGCTTAAAAACAAATAAAAAAACAACAAAATATTTCCAAAGCATAGACTTGCAACTAACTACCTAACTTACTTACTAACGGCGACGACTTCAAATTGCCGCTCAACACCCGTCAAAAGACCGTAAAACGCTCGAAAGCGCAGCTGCGGAGACTGGGCTGGCCACGACTGGGCCAGAGCACCAGTGACGTCATCGCTAATGCTGAGCCGCTCGGCAGCCGATACATGGGGAATCCCGGGATGACTCCCCCTCCCCTGGACACTTCAACACTGAACACACGACCCTGGCGTGTTGTTTTCGTATGGCCGCAGATCAAGGGCGGATCCAGGATATTTTAGGAGGGGTGGCCGCAGGCCAATTTAGGGGCGCCTTCCAAAAATCCAGGGGCGCCATGATAGCAATGTTCGTTAAGCCGCAGCTGGAGCGAACGGGAGACATTAAAACAAGCAGCACACATGCAATTTATTACGTCTTTTCGCTGTATGTGAATGCCTTAATCCATCGCCGGAGCCCGTGGGGCGCCCTTCTGGCGGGGGGACCGCGACCGCTGCGGCCACCCCCTGGATCCGCCCCTGCCGCAGATGAATGTCACAAAAGCGCAACATATGCAGAAATTCGGGCCACTAAATACGAATATCATTGCAATCAATATCCATTCCACGCTTTCATAATTTACTTGGAAAACTATAGAGGTTCGATCTGGGTGATAGGTGGTACACAACCTGCCTGCCATCATGCTGATTCAGAGAATGTATGGGTTTTGGGTCCATCACCAAGGGTTTTCCAGTCCATATCTGTCAAACGGTTTGAATTTGCCCTTTATATAGGAGATTATTCTACTATTTTGTTTCTATTTTACTCATATGCTTGTCATTATCACAATTACAATGTAGCAGTGTACCTATGTATAGGTATCTATCCTACGCTTATCCGCCTTAGCAGCATTTTTTCGAATTTCCCCCCTCCCCCGTGAGAATTCCTTAGCCGAAACCCTGGTACAGCCACCAGATGGTCGGGTAGATCATCTTGGCCAGGTCACCCTGGCCAAGAAGGAGGACAGGGAAGGACAGGGGGAGGGGAGGGTCGTCAGAAGAGCACAGTCAATGTGAGGACGATCTTCACACAGTAAAAGCATGGATATGATTCTAAAAAGTGTTTGTCAACACTAGCGGATCCAGGGGGGGGGGGGTAAAGAGGCCATGCCTCCCTCCTCCCCCCCCCCCACCCCCAGCATGAAATCGGAGCAAAATTGATCCATTTCCTGATATAGAAGAACCTATAGATTCCTACTCAGGAAAATTTATTTTAATCATCTATCAATGCAAGCGAAATCCGATCAGCTTTCAGAATTGTGTGAGACTGTTTGGAATTTTTGCCCCCCCCCCAAAAAAAAACATTTGTTTTGCATTTTTTTATTGGGCATGGGCGCCTTCAGAGACGTATTTTGGGTGGCATTTTGGGTCACTGATATTTCACCGAAATCTGAAAGACAAGAATTTTGAACTCAGTGCACCTTCTTAGCTGTTCTTTGCACACCTTGTGATTTTTTGTTTATATTTTTGGGTTTCCCACAGGCGACTCCAGGAACAGTTTTTTTTTTGGGGGGGGGGGCAAGTCTATACACATATGGTGCTTAGTAACTCAAATCGTTATTTCGCGGTGGACTATCTCGTGTAACATCATCTGCATGGATCATAATTTTGTTTTGTGGCATAGGCGGTTCCAGGGGTGGGACGCAAACGCATGGCCCAATGCTATGGGCGGCTCCAGGGATGAAATTAGGGGGAATTGTGGAACCACGACGTGTAACTACATAGCAAAAAAATGTCAAACTTGAAACTTGGTAACTTGTTTAAGCAATTCCTTGCACAAGTTTCATTTTTTTTCGGTTTCCCAAGGGATTTTGGGGGTATGTGTTTGACTCCGTTCACACGCATTGTGTTTAGCGCCCCTGCACGTTATTTTGCAGTGGGTAATTTCATGCAATATCTGCATGAATCACAATTGTATTTTGGGGCATAGGCGGTCACAGGTATGCAATTACGGGGAAATTGTGGACACATGGCGACACTAAATAGCAAAATATATCAATAAGCAAAGATAAAGATAACCAAAGACAAAGCTCAATACTCCTCCCCTTCCCCTCCTGAGCACGCCACTGCACAAATACAAAACTGACATAATTTACATTCTCATGCACATACATATCATTATAAGCATCTAAAACAGAAATCAAAGCGTCAGAAAAAGATTATATGTGACATCTTTAGATACCCTTTTGGAACTGCCTGAGGACGCCATTGGGTTAATTACCCCAAACTTTAAAAGGAGTATATGTTAGAGCATACAATTAGGTGGCGAAATCCAACAACATGAACAAATTGCATCCAAACAACGTCCCAGGGCAAGAATCTAAAAATGCATGTTTTCCACCATTGTTTTGCTACCTGTATCCGTCCATGTAAAAAAAAATGAATACAGGAATGTAGGCCATGCTCCCAGGAATTGAATGCCGCTTTCTCACAGCGAATCGGTCCAGCGGTTTCCGAGATACGAAGGGACCGAATAGCCCCCCCCCCCCCCTGACAGATTCGTACTTTTTATCGCGACAGTAATAGGGTTAAACCAAGGTACTTTAATAGAGGTAGGGGCGTAAGGATTCAGTCACGTGACTTCCCAGCGCACGTGCAACCGATCGCCGGAGGCCTGTTCACGGACCCGGCGGTTGGCTGCAGTTCGGCGGTCAGCAGTGGTCGGCAGCCGGTGGGGTTACTAAAAGTGGGGATGGGCGAAAGGTATGACGTCACACGGCTGCGGTTGGATGCGGTTCCGGCGGTTGGCACGGAGCGACCGCAGGATGAAATGTTTCAGTGTTCAAGAGATGCCTGCTTGTGATGACGCATGAGGAAAGGGGCGGTGCTAGAGCCTGCTGGAAACCGCCGAACCGCAGGTGGTCGTGAACGGGCCTCGGGATCCTCCAGTGTGGCTGGGCCCAAGGAATCGCAATCAGCTGATACTCCCATTGCTTTAACATGGAGATTTTGCAATGCTTTTTAGGGAAAAAATATTTAGGTACTAAATGACTTGCAGGTGGATTCATTACCAGGGTATGGATAGAAGATAGAACAAGGTATTTTTTTATCACCCGGCGGTAGCTTTTCCCGCCTTATATTTCTCACCAGACGGTCTCAATCACAGCCCACAAATCGCACGCGTTCGGATAGAGTGGTTATGGAGGTGGTATCCGTGGCGGTGGGTGGTATTTTCGGATGGGGGGGGAACAAACCCAGGGTCCCCCACGATCAAAGCGGCCCCCTCTCACAGTCAACCCCCCCCCCCCGTAAAAATGGCGCGAAATGGTATCTCCTCGGATTTAAGCCACTACATTTTGCAGGGCCCCTAAATAGTCGCAAAAAAGCGTCGGACAGGCCCATATTGAAGTCTCAGGCCTTCCGAGGGCCCCCTCAGGCCTACCGAGGGACCCCTCAGGCCTACCAAGGGCCCCATGAGGCCATAACGAGGGTCCCATGAGACCTACCGAGGGCCCCTCAGGCTCACCAAGGGCCCCGCAGGCCTACCGAGGGCCCCTCATGCCTACCGAAGGCCCCTCAGGCCTACCAAGGGACCCCTCAGGCCTACCGAGGGCCCCATCAGGCCATACCGAGGGTCCCATCAGGCCTACCGAGGGCCCCTCAGGTCCATCAAGGGCCCCCTCAGGCCTACCGAGGGCCCCTCATGCCTACCGAAGGCCCCTCCGGCCTACCGAGGGCCCCCTCAGGCCGACTGGGGGCCTACTGTCGGCCTTAGAGGGCCCATCAGACTGGCTGGGGCACCTCGGGGCCTTCGGTCAACTTCTTGAAGGGTCCCTCTGACAAATTTATGTGTTGGGGGGGGGGGGGGGTAAATCATGTTCCCCACCACTACTTCTTGAGTGAGGGGGAAGCTTATTAAAAAGAAATGCGTCAACCGAGCCGCCCAAGACTACCTTAAAGGAAATAGTTCACCTTCAACATGGGTTTTGAACTGAAATAGCAGTTGTGTAGCCCGTGTTGAGAAATCCTTATCTGGAACTTTTCTTGGCTGAAAAGACTCTCCAGCCGAAGATATTTGACTTTTTGGCGAAGGAATACGGCGCATATATGATGTACCGTACCGTCTGAAAGTGCCAGCACTGCCATGGAGCATGCGCAGACCAATAACGCACACCATACAATCAATAATTTACAACCTTCTGTCCTGAATTGGCGCGATGTAGGACCATTTTTAAAAAGAAAAAAAGAAACTATATATAAAAAATATAATAAAATCGTGTTCTGAAAAATTTCCGAAGGTGAACTATTTCCTTTAAGTAACTTCGACCGCCTGAACTATTGCCATCTGACGTCACGACCAATCGGAGAGCAGAATTTCAAATTACGTAAATATACTTAATTATTTAAAAAAAACTAATAATCCGGAGGAATTTATAGTGAAGTGTCAATCTAAAAATATATGTTTTATTAATCTGCTTTTCATCAAACACATAAAAGTAGTGAGTTAGGTAACCTGCAACTAGTCCATTATTTGTTTGTCAGAAATGGCGGCAGCTAATGCGCCAGTTCACTAGACAATGCGCCAGTTTACCAGACAAACCCGGGCATCCAATCAGATTCCTCCATTTGGTCACATGTCCTCTTGCCACCCACCTGGGTTAAACAACTGGGTGGGAATTGGCTAGGCTACACAATGCTACCACTTGCTACTTCCGAGGTGTGGTACAAGGGAGGACATTCCAACTCTCCAGCCAGTGAAGCAACGTGAACCAAATGTGTCACATGGGGTAGATTTACACCACCTAAAGCCACGCCCAGTCCAATTGATCGTGAGCTGCTCAGCTTTTACTACAGGCGTAAAACAGCTGGTCCAGGGCGCGGCGAAATTTACATCCCTATCACACATGTAAATCGACCTTAGCACAACGACCTCCCGCATTTAGCACACCGACCTCCTATCGATTCGTTTGTCCCGCTACGGCCGGCCAAATACGCGGAGCTCGTTACGCTAGCCCAATTTCGCGCATTCCACGGCGGTGGTATGCAGAGCGCTAACACTGAACACGGTCACCGTTGGGTCACCTGCGGCAGAGACAATAGACGCAGCACGGCGGAACAAGCGCACCACCGTTTCCAGGGGCGGCTCCACCGGGGGGAGGGGGAGGGGGGCACGGGGGACGCGTCCCCCCTAACTTCAGATAGCGGGGTACAGTACTTATCCTAGCAACCTTTCGCTGGGAAAAATGTACCCCGTGTAGATATTTTCCTTCATGTGTCGCCAATTGTTTCCATGTTGAAGCTCAATCAAATTTGGTGACATTGCATACCCCCACATTTATTACCTACACATATGACGATCCTGAGACCATGGACTACTTCTCCCATGCTGAAAACTATGCGTTTTCAGTCTAACATGTGGATAGTGTGTACAGTGTGTTTGACCGATAATAGTCGCAATCTAAGGCTTTGGATAGAAAGTATGGCCCAAAAACTGAGTGGGGTCCACGAAGCACCAGCAAGAAACGCTTGAAAATTGACCAGACTTTGTCCTCCGCCCTGTATGACTGATATCCCCTTTACTAACACAGTGAATGAATCCATCCTCATCCTGTCCTGGATGAGGATGAGAGTGAATGAATCCATCCTCACCCTGTCCTGGATGAGGATGAGTGAGGATGATATCCTGGGACGTAGTTGGGGGGCAGTCATTTGCTGTTTTCAACAATGACTACTTTCCGCCTTCTTTTATATCACCACATCTACAACTATCTTTATATCACCACACCCAAACTACCTCTCTTCATATGCTTTTGCATGTTTGTTTCCATTTCTTAGCTGGTAGTGCCGCGACATTTTCTCTTTTGCTCTCTGGTGTTAACTTAAAGTGTCGTGCGTCGTTGGGATCGAGGGCGGAGGCACTCCTGGTCACCTATTAATAGGTGGCGGTTAAAAAACTCAAATACTTCAATTTTGACCTTTGACCTGACTGTGACATCACATGTGACCTTTTTTTGTTGTTGTAAAAATCGCGTATGCTTTAGATGCGTCTCATTGAGAGCTTTCGATTGCCTCCTTGCGCGTCTCGCTGCGGTTATTGGTTCGGAAGATAACGAGGGGGCAGAATATGCCCCCCCCCCCCCCAGTGGGGCGTGCTCGGCTGAATACCCCACCGGGGCGCGGGTTAATGAAGCACTAATACTGAGTGTTTCGAGGCCCTAAAACATTCATCTTCAATCATGCCAGGTAAAATGCCAGGCATCAACATCACTTTGCATTCAGTAGCCGTGTTCAAGAAAACATGTGTACGGTGTGTACAGTGTGTTTCACTCTATTATCGCACAAAGTGTTCTCAAAGGTATAATGCATCTCCCGCATAAGCACAAGTTAAATTGTAAGCAAAGATCAAGGTCAAGGTCAAGGTGGTCCGCCCCTGTAGCTCAGTTGGGAGAGCGCCGGGCTTCTGACCTCACCCGGTAGTGGCAGCCCGGGTTCGAGTCGCTTCGGCGCTCGCTATTTGCCCCTGACTGGGATGGCCTGTGGCCGGTGTCAGCGGTCACACTCAAAGTCAGGTGACGTCAGAAGGCGGGACGGACCGTGTCCAGGTATGTCGGGCACGTAAAACTTTCGCTTCTAAATTCTTCCGGACGCCAGGAATTGCTTGATCGGGTGGTGGGGTCAGGGCCTGCGCAACAAGCTATGCCAAGCGCGGGGCCTGACCTCGGAAATCCATCCATTCAAAAACATTCAGACTAAATTTATTATAAATAAAGGTCAGATCACAAAAAAGGTCACTATATTGGCAAGAGGTCTGCGAAAGCCATGCGACACATGTTTTATGGGTTATTTTACACGTAGAATTCGATCGTAGCAACCATTTGCACAACCTGACCCCATATAATAGCGCTCAGGTCAGGATCAGGTCACATAATCTAAATTTGGTAATGAAAATGATCATAAGGTCAAAATTTGAAATTGATTAATATACATAAAAAATACATGTTTCTAGACCAGTTTGATCTCAGAAATACAGCGGTGGCATTTATTCGTCTGTATCTGGTCAATAAAAGACAAAAAGGTAACTTAAAAAAATGACGCCATGAGTTACCTATACTTAGGGAGCTATAAGTCAGTCAAAAATACAGATATTGATTTAAAATTTGGTTTGGGTATCGTTCATACTTAGTTCTCCCATATATATTCCATTTTTCTTAAATATCTTCAAATGTTTTGATTTTGTTGATTTTTTCCGAAGAAAACTTTTAGGGGGAGGGGGGTCAAAAAGCCAAGTTTTAAAATCCGAGATAGCCATTTTTTAGAGAATATTATTTCCGTTCTTTTGACGTTTTTATTTGCAATTTGCATGAAAACTCTATTTTCTACGATTTTTGCAAGTTTTTTTTACCCGCCCCCTATCAAAAATTGGTGGCGCCGCCCCCGACCGTTTCTCTGCTCTACCTCAGACAGCGACCGATCTGAGCATACTGCTCACATGCCCTAGCGATCTTCTTGAGCAGAGCTCTCCAGTCAGCCGAGTAAATAATCTGGTCTCGGCGAACACGGTCAACAAAAAACACCATCAGCGAGGTGCCGCCCTTCAGCCTGACCGGCTGCCCTTGACCCTTGGGTTCATTATAAACAACGGTAGTCACGAGCATACTCATGCGTGTCTCTAGCAACAACAACAACGGGAGAAAAAGAGAAAAAAGAGGAAGGAAAGATAGAAAAATAAGAAAGAAAAAAAATAAAGAAGAAAGGACAACTTAACTTTCTGCTGACAAAGTGCTGACGGTTTGCTTATCTGAGAAACGTTCACCTTTCGTCATGATGTAGCTGTTAGTGGTTGAAAAGGTGACTAAGTTAGATGATGGCTTAAGTTGTTTGAACATTTATTGATAGGGAGGTATGACAACAACACAACACTATGTTTCACTATGTTTCAATACCACCTCTGTTTACTACATGCCTCTGAAATGTGTCTGATTTGTCTACATTAACTAACACCTCCGCCGACTGCCAGAGAGGGTTCCAGGAAAGAAGACAATACAACACACAGTGGGAAGGGCAAGGCAACGTGATGCGTGTTGCCTTGTGGTCTGTCGGTATATCGAGCCGCGGTGACTCTCCAGCGGAGAACCATCTGTCGGTATATCGAGCCGCGGTGACTCTCCAGCGGAGAACCATCTGTCGGTATATCGAGCCGCGGTGACTCTCCAGCGGAGAACCATCTGTCGGTATATCGAGCCGCGGTGACTCTCCAACGGAGAACCATCTGTCGGTATATCGAGCCGCGGTGACTCTCCAGCGGAGAACCATCTGTCGGTATATCGAGCCGCGGTGACTCTCCAGCGGAGAACCATCTGTCGGTATATCGAGCCGCGGTGACTCTCCAGCGGAGAACCATCTGTCGGTATATCGAGCCGCGGTGACTCTCCAGCGGAGAACTATCTGTCGGTATATCGAGCCGCGGTGACTCTCCAGCGGAGAACCATCTGTCGGTATATCGAGCCGCGGTGACTCTCCAGCGGAGAACCATCTGTCGGTATATCGAGCCGCGGTGACTCTCCAGCAGAGAACCATCTGTCGGTATATCGAGCCCCGGTGACTCTCCAGCGGAGAACTATCTGTCGGTATATCGAGCCGCGGTGACTCTCCAGCGGAGAACCATTCAGTGTGAGCATCAGCGGAGACATCAGCTGGCGATGAAAACTCAGTCATTTAGACCGGCAACTCTGAGGAAGATGTTAGCAAGCCACTGAAGAAGCCATCAGTCAGGAATGTATACGTCCTCATTACTAGCAGTAATAATAATGAGGTATAGTAATAATATCAATACAGTAGTATTCATCGCCAGAGCGAACATGAGCTGTAAGGCACAGCGGTAAGCTGAAGGCCGGGCAGCCGTAAGTCCAGAAAGAGAACTGTGACTGGTGAAACGTGACCTGGTCATCAGGCCGAGACTGGTGAAACGTGACCTGGTCATCAGGCCGAGACTGGTGAAACGTGACCTAGTCATCAGGCCGAGACTGGTGAAACGTGACCTAGTCATCAGGCCGAGACTGGTGAAACGTGACCTGGTCATCAGGCCGATACTGGTGAAACGTGACCTGGTCATCAGGCCGAGACTGGTGAAACGTGACCTGGTCATCAGGCCGAGACTGGTGAAACGTGACCTGGTCATCAGGCCGAGACTGGTGAAACGTGACCTGGTCATCAGGCCGAGCCGAGACTGGTGAAACATGACCTGGTCGTCAGGCCGAGCCGAGACTGGTGAAACGTGACCTGGTCATCAGGCCGATACTGGTGAAACGTGACCTGGTCATCAGGCCGATACTGGTGAAACGTGACCTGGTCATCAGGCCGATACTGGTGAAACGCGACCTGGTCATCAGGCCGAGACTGGTGAAACGTGACCTGGTCGTCAGGCCGAGACTCCACCTCATTAATTATCACAGACACTCCTGAATAAACGTAACATTATATATTCATCGTGCATACGCTAACCTGGAGCACCTGCTTTGCATTCGTGAATATGAGAATGGATGAGCATACCGCTCCGCTAGACCGCTCCAGTATCGCTTTTTTGTCGTTTGTGAAATACTTGAAAACAGTTGCGGAGGCGGGCGATTTGTGACCAGGATGCGATTGGTGTTCTTTTTGTGTGTGACGCTTCCATAATCACATCCAAGTTCCTTCTGGTCTACATTCTCAAAGAATAATGGGCCACCTTCGTAGTTCGGATAACAAAGAAATTGGACCTACGATTACATGTGCCAAGCTTTTCCGTTTCAGTCTTCCTGTAGATGAGCCAATGGACAACCGAAATAAGATAGCAACCGACAGGTGTCTTATTTAGACAAGCCAAAAGTCTGAACCCGCGCCCCGCTGGGGTAGGTGTTCACTATTCAGCCGTACACAGATTCACAGAGAACACAGCTGGGAGGGGGGGGGGGGCAGATTCTGCCCCTCGTTATTTTCCGAACCAATAACTGCAGCGAGACGCGCAAGGCGGCAATCGAAAGCTCTCAATGAGACGCATATAAACCCTACACTCTACAGTCAACACATATTGTATCGCGATATGCACGCATAAGAGGCACAATTAACTCGGCACCGCCTGGAGTATTTCGCTATAGGGCTGTTAACTCGCGATTTACTGGGGGGGCTATTTTTTGCCCCCCCCCCCCCTCCCTTTATTTTCAATAACTCTTAAACTAACACCGATATCGTCACACCACACTTGCAGTACCTTGTCTCACATCAATTCTACACATGTTGGCAAAAGGAAAAATATGAGGCTATGATAGGTCAACCGGGAATGACGTCAGAGTGACGTCATGTTCTTCGGTTTTTGTTGCAAAATAATGGTTTTCGGAAAACGCTGTCAAAGGTACGATGTTTGAGATAAACTCAATTGTCTTAAATCAAATTACTGACAATATACCGGGCTATCAAACTGCTATCTCGGATTTTTAAGGTTTTCTTTATTCAAAATTTTTAGAAATCCAAATACATTTTTGTTTTGTTTTTACAAAATTTTCAAGAAAAAATCAGAATTATCCAAAAACCAGAATATATCTGATCGCGACGTATGCGGTGAATATGTGTACCAAATTTAAAGTCAATATCTTCGAAAATGACTGAGTTATGATCTTTAAATGACAAAAATCGATCACTTCTCACAGCATTACTGTGCATAAAAAACGCATTTCCATTTTTGCTTTTTACTTCTATTTATATAGAACAAACAATGTTCTAAGGTCATTTTTCGCGTTCTAGACGAAAACAAACCCATAAACATGTGTTACAACGCCTAATGACCGTAATCTGCGGTTTGACCTCGTGACCTCGGATGACCTTGACTTGACCCAGGATCATTAACAGCTTAGAAAAGTATTTAGATGTGTCAGACACAAGGATCATACCGATTTATCGACAGCTTATGCGTTTAATATCGCAATTTTGCGCGACAATTCAATCCATCGAGACCTTTTGACACGGTCAAACATTTTGTACTCGACCTGACCTGTGACGTCATCGGTGACCCCGAGGTAAACAATATTATGTTTCCCTCGATAAATTTCCCAGGGCTATCGAATGCCGTTTGAATTTTTACATTCGGTCCAGTAGTTCCAGAGATCCGAGGGAGTGGCAAAAAATAGCCCCCCCCCCCCCCCCCCAGTAAGTCGCGTTATGAAATATACCCCAGTAACTCGCCGGTTATGTGATGACGTCATGGTTACAACAGCTGTATCTAGGGCCTTGACTATGGCCAATGTAACTTAATAACACTTATGGCCATAGCGCCAAGCACGTATTGAACCAAAAATAGGTCGACTAAATGCCTGCGCCACGAATGTCATTCGTGCATCGTTATTGTATTTCTTATATTTCTTCCTAAGATTAGGATCTACTAAATTTCAATGTTGATGTACACAACAGAAATACTCCTGATTTTTTTTCTTCATATTTGTATTTTGTTTAAACAGCAGGATATATTCGAAAAGAATAATATAAAGGTTCAATAACACATGTTATTAACCAGTAAGGCGCCGTAGTTGGCGATGAACGAGCGAGTCTGAAGGAAATGTATGGGGAATTTCAACTCAACAACGATCGGGCAAGTAGTTTGAGATATAAAAAAGGGTGCACACGTGCGCACGTGCAGAAGCACCCACCTTTGACTCGTGGGAAAGTGGGGGCTGAGAGGTCCCTAACCGCACACCAAATTCGAACACAATCGGCTCAGCCGTTCCAGAGATATAGAATAAGAGTGTACACGTGCGCACGTGCAAAGCCACCCCACCCCTGACTTGTGGAAAGGCGGCGGCTGAGAGGTCCCTAACCATGCACCAAATTCGAACACAATCGCCTCAGCCGTTCCTAAGATACAGAATAGGGGTGTGCACGTGCGTACATCCAGAGGAACCCCAACCCTGACTTGTGGAAAATTGGCGGCTGAGGGGTCCGTAACCACACACAAAATGTGCACACAATCGGCTCAGCCGTTGCAGAGTTTTTGCGAGAAAACAACTTTCAACACCCCTCACGCGGCACGCGCCACGCGCAGTGGTAGGCACCAGGGGCGTCGCTACGGGGGGGGGGGGGTCCGGGTGCCCCGGACCCCCCCCCCACACACACTTTTGAGCGGGCGCCGAAAACGCCCCCTCAAAAAGTGGGTCTGTTCTGGGTTTTGAGAGGACGCCGGGAGCCCCTTTTAAAAAAACTCACAAAAAATAAAACCAAGGAAAAACTAAAAAAGCCACCAAAAATGCTCCGCCAGTATGTGTGCGCCCCTATGACAGTGAGGCTCAAGCCAGTGGCGTACCGAGTATACGGTCATTCAGGGCATGACCTGGTCCTTTGGACCCGAGGCGCCTATGCAAAGCTGGCGATCAGTGACGGCGCCCCTCCGGCCAGTGACGGCGCCACTCCGACCAGTGAGGGCGCCCCTCTTCGGCCCGTGACAGCGCCCCTCCGGCCAGTGACGGCGCCCCTCCGATCAGTGACCCCCCTCCAGCCAGTGAAGGCGCCCCTCCGGCCAGTGACGGCGCCCCTCCGGACAGTGACGGCGCCCCTCCGGCGGGTGACGGCGCCCCTCCGGATAGTGACGGCGCCCCTCCGGCGAGTGACGGCGCCCTCTAACTAGTGACTGCCCTCTCCGGCCAGTGGCGGTGCCCCCCCCCCTCCCCCGGTCAGTGACGGCGCCCCTCCGGCTAGTGACGGCGCCCCTCCGGCCAGTGACGGCGCCCCTCCGGCCAGTGACCACACCCCTCCGGCGAGTGACGGCGCCCCTCCGGCTAGTGACGGCGCCCCTCCGGCCAGTGACCACGCCCCTCCAGCGAGTGACGGCGCGCCTCCGGATAGTGACGGCGCCCCCCAGCCAGTGACGGCGCCCCTCCGGCTAGTGACGGCGCCCCTCCGGCCAGTGACAGCGCCCCTCCGGCTAGTGACGGCGCCCCTCCGGCTAGTGATGGCGCCCCACAAAATGTTAAAAGTACCACGAGCACGTGAGGAAGGAGAGGCGCCCCCCCCCCTGCAAAATGTTCACCAATATTGGTGGCGCCCCTGTCGATTGGGTGGCGCCCCTCAAGGCAATGACCTGGTCCTTTGTGAATTTATGCGCACGCCACTGGCCCAAGCTCATGGGCGCCCCTCTTCCAAAATGTGGCACCCCTTTATTACAGTTGCGATGGCGACAAGATGCTTCCGAGGGCGGCAAGTTGTCTTCCGAGGGCGACATGGTGCCTTCTAAGGGCGGCATAATACGCTCTAAGGGCGGCAGAATGCCTTCCTAGGGCGGTAAGACGTCGTCTGATGGCGGCAAAACGCCTTCCGAGGGCGGCATGATGCCTTCCAAGGGCGGTATAATGCGTTCTGAGGGCGGTATCATGCGTTCTGAGGACGGCAAAATGCTTTACGAGGGCGGCAATATGTCTTCCGGGGAGGGCGGCATGATGCCTTCCAAGGATGGCATGATGCCTTTCGAGGGCGGTAAGATGTTTTGCGAGGGCGGGTGAAGTTTCCTATTCAAATGATGGGGCCCCAGCAACTTTGCTTTGCCCCACCAACTTTTGTCAGATTTGAACGGTCCCTGTCGTTAACATGATCATTTTCACTTCAAACATGCAAAACAACCAGGCGATGTGATAGTTTGCCCCACTAACTTTTATCTGAAAAGATCCACCCATACTTCCGAGGGCGACGAGATACCTTCCGAGGGCGGCATAATGCGTTGTGAGTCGTGACTGAGCAGTCGGCGCCCCTGCATGCCTCGCAGGGGGGGGGGGGGGGGCTGCGAGTGCATGTGTCGTCTGTCGAGTCGTGAGTGCCGGCGGCATCCCTTTGGATCGAAAATGAGGCCCCTTTTGGACTGGAAATGACGACCCCAACAGCCGTATCCTCCCCTTCCCGAAATGTGTTTTCTGGTTGTGCGCCTGGGCCGATCCCTTTGATTATAATTCACCACTGTACCCGTCATGACAAACCGAAGCGATGGGTACCATTTTAATGTCTGTATGATTTACCGTTTGCAAGTTATTGGCTGATATTTACTTTTCTTCCATTATAAACTTTCCTTTTTTTCTTCATTGTGAAATCTGTTTACGGCAGCGCAGTTGCTATAGCAGAAGACCGACATAAGCCGCGATGTTTTGTTTTACGTCGCGTGATTTTGAGTTCAGACCTCACAGGCAGTCATGAATAGGTATGTCCAATGTTAATGTGCAACAGTGGCGGATCTAGGGGAGGGGGCAAAAGAGCCATGCCTCCCCCAAAGGTCCTGAAACTATGATTTGCCGCCCCCCCCCCTAAAAAACGGTCGGACGAACAGTTGTAAAAATAGCCTTGGGAGCAGTCCGAATCAAGCTATCCACAATGAAAAACTTGAAAATTTCGCTCCGCTTCGCGGCATGACACAAAATACGCAATTGCTTATACAAATTCGGAAAATGGGAAAATGAATTAATTAAGTGTCTGGCAGAGTCTCTCCTTGGCGGTACCTAATTCCTAGCCCCAGGGCCCAATCCCTTCATAAAATATTAACTTTCAAGTGGGATACGTTTTTAGCTAGTCTGCCCAGTTCCGAAAAAAGGCGACGCGACCGCAAAGACGTCGGCACCCGGAAGCAGCTCCAGCGGTGCCCAACTTGCTGGACCGAAGACCAGGCCAGGACCATCTCCCCAAGCCATCTCGCCCCAGGCTCCTCCAGATCCGCAGGGACCATTTATGTGCGGAAAAGTCGTTTTGCCTTTTGCTGCTTTCAAACCATTTGCACTGTTACCAGTTGTTTGTTACAGTTCAGTACATACATAGTTGTTTGTTACAGTTCGGTACATACATTCGGTGTATGTATACAGTTATTATTATCATATGTACTATTGAGCGCTGACTGCCACCGGTCATCGTGATTTACTATCCGAATAATATATATATGAAAAACTACTTTAATTTCAATATTTGTCATCATACCGAGATGTGCAAGGATTAGGGGTTACCCGAGGCCTGGCTCAAGGGCGGATCCAGGGGGGGGGGGGGCGAACGGGGCCATGCCCCCCCCCCCCCCCCAAGCCTGTTTAAGGGGGGGCGAACTATGTTTTGCCCCCCCCCCCCCCCCCCCCAGACGTGAAATCTAATGCATGCTATATTTGCGTTTTTAGAACGGTACTGGGCATCCCAAAATTGCAGCAGTCAAAATCAAGCTAGCCACAGTCAAAACTGAAAAATTTCGCGCCGCTTCGCGGCATGACACAAGTTTCGCAATTGCATATACAAATTTGGAAAATTAATTCCATTAAGTGTCTTGCAGAGGCTCTCCTTGACGGTAATTGCTGGCCCCAGGGCCAACTCTCTTCATAAAATATTATCTTTAAAGCGGGCTACATGTTTAGCTTGTCTGCCGAGTTCCGAAAAAGGCGACGCGAACGCAAAGACGCGGACTTCGGCAACCGGAAGCTGTTCCAGCGGTGCCCAACTTGTTGGCCCGAAGAGCTAATAGTGGGGACCAGGCCAGGACTATCTCCCCAAGCCATCTCCCCCAGGCTCCTCCAGATCCACAGGGACCATGTATGCGCGGAAATGTCGGTCTGCCTCTTGCTACTTTGAAACCATTTGCACCGTTACCAGTTGTTTGTTACAGTTCGGTACATAGGTATGTATACAGACTACAGTTATTATTATCATATGTGCTATTGAGCGCAGACTGCCACCGGCCATCGTGATTTACTATCCGAGGCTAATGTATATGAAAAACTACCTTCATATATTAAAAATGCGCTTTCCACGACCTAAAATTAAAATGTTCACGCCGCTTCGCGGCGTCACATCAGTGGCCATCGTCATAACGAAGCCATCGTCATCGTCTTCGTTTCGTCGTAACGCTGAATTGAATGAATAACATTTTTAGCTTCTTATCCTCTACAAGGCTAAGAAGCTAAAAATGCCTATGTTTCTGGGTTTTATCAGGCAAACCAGAGCAAAAAAAAAATCGCGCCGCTTCGCGGCGCTAAATAACAAGTACCTACTATAACATGCTATAACATGCTATAATATACTATAACAATCCACATGAAAAATGTTGCAAAGGCTTAAATACACGCATAACAAATTGGGGTACATTTTTTTCTCGTCATTTCAGTCGACCCACTCAAAAATTATCGGCGACGCCCCTGGGTACAGCTGACAATTGACATAGTTTGTCTCAGTGTAAGGCAATGTCGGAACAATACAAACTGCAAGCTGACATCTTTCCTTTTTCGATATCCCAAAAGGTCGAAAACCTAACAAAAAAATGGGGGAAAAAAACGAAATCGTGTGGTTGCAAAATAAAGTGGCCCAAATCCGGGGAGAAATTCGAAATTGGGGGTAGGTAAGGTCCGCTAAAAAAACGGTTTGCCCCCCCCCCCAAAAAAAAACGGCCGGCTGGATCCGCCCTTGGCCTGGCTCCACTCACAGTCTGGTTCTAATATTAACATTTAGTTTTCCACGACCTAGAACTAAAATTTTCACGCCGCTTCGCGTCGTCACATCAGTGGCCATCGTCATAACGAGCCATCGCCATCGTCTGCGGTTCGTTGCAACGGTGAATTGAGTGAATAGCATGTTTAGCTTCTTATTCTCTACAAGGCCCACCGCCTATGTTTCTGGGTTTTATCAGGCAAACCCGTAAAAATATCGCGCCGCTTCGCGGCGCTAAATAACAAGTGCCTACTATAACATGAAAATCCACATTCAAAATGCTGCAAAGGCTTAAAACTACACCAATACAAAAATGGGGTATATTTTTTCCGTTATTTCAGCCGACCCCTCCACTCAAAAATTATCGGCGACGTCCCTGGGTACAGCTAACAATTGACATAGTTTTGCTCGTTGTAAGGCAATGTCGGAACAATACAAACAGCTGACATCTGACCTGACAAACAGCTGACCTTTTTCGATATCTCAAAGGGTCGAAAAGCGAAAAACACACAAAAATATCCAAATAAAGACATCATTAGAAATAGTGTGGTTGCAAAATAAAGTGGCCCAAATCCGGTAAGAAATTTGAAATTGGGGTAGGTAATGTCCGCTAAAAACGGTCCCCCCCCCAAAGAAAACAAAACAAAAACAAAAACAAAAAACGGCCGGCTGGATCGCCCTTGATGTGCAATGTGCAGTCCTTGCATAAGCGCGCGGCTGTGCGGGTGTATGTTTGAAGTTGTTAAAGCGGTATTTTTTCGATTGAAAACCAATACAAAATTGAATTGCCCGCTGCGTAACGTCGACATTTATACTCGATATTTCGTCTTGATTCGTCGATATCTATATATTCATGGTTCACCACCTCACCTCTTTTTATGTGAAAGAGGAACCGGAAAATTAAGCAAGTGAAATCAGGGCGGATCCAGGGGGCAAGGGGTCAAGGCCGCCCGAAAGGTCCTGAAGCCATGATTTGTCCCCCCCCCAAAAAAAAACACGGTCGTCGGACGTGCATACCTAGTTTACATTTTTTTGGGGGGATACGCCACTGGATTTTCCCCCCTTCCCCCTGAATGAAATCCAGCAAATTCATGGGGTTTGCGCCCCTCTAGGCCGGGGCGCCCCCTCTGGGTATGACGCCCCCTTGGAAGTGGACCTCTCCCCACTTTTTAGAAGGTAGCGACGCCTCTGGTAGGCACCGACATGAGTCGGCACTGGTCTCAAACAGGGTAGGCTGGATGGGGCTGCTCAGCAAAGAAGTCAGCTTGTCAATCGGACGTGTGGTTGCAGATATGAGCTTCTCAAAAACGTCGTCACGGGTCGGGTCGGGTCGGGTCGGATCGGGCCGGGCCGCTCATGATCATATGTTCCCCATATACCACGGAAGGACGAGCGAGCGCTTCGCGCTCGCTCGTAATGATTTTGTTTTGTATTTACCTCCTTCACTTTTTGAAAGATTCGCTTCATTTCGCTTCATTGGGATAAATATGGCAGTACCGCATTGTAAAGTCGTTTACTTTTCCTGCGCGTTTGCTACATTTAACTGCGCAATGCCCATTTTGTGTTAAATTTAAGGGGAAGCAACTCGGCGTAGTGGTAAGATACTTGCCTTCTGTGCCGTGGACCATTTTCTATCAATACTAGCTACTTTTTGATGCAGATAGATAACTGCGGATAACTCTCATACCTACACAGGATATGCTAGTAAAACTTACTTGAGGTTGAGACAGTAACACCGATTCTATTGTAGTGATTGTACAATATTTAGTGTTTATAATCTGTGTAAAAAGTTGACATGCAGTTTTGTTCAGTAGTGGGCGTCATTTTGCACTTGCAGTCAATATATCATATGTTAAATCATTCCTGAATCCTGACCAATGTCAAGGACAGTTAGGGGAAGTTAGGGCGAGTCATACGCCCCTCCAACTTTCGCCAGATAAATTTACTTCTTCCTATGTATGTATTTATGTAATATGTATTATGCTGCAATTTTTTTCTCAGTTTGCTCCCACTTAAAGGGACTATCCCACCGTAACATTATATTTGAGTTGAGATAGCCATTTTGATGGCTTGGCGATGAAATTAAGTATGGTAATAGTTAAAACAACCACAATGATCTAATCAAAAAGATATTATTAGAGTTTGATTTTGACATCTGTAAAAAATAAGGCCCATGTGTATTTGAATAGTCTCTAAACCGACAGCGTCGTCTCTCTTTACCTAACTGGTAATGATAGTCGACTTGTTTTAAGGTCAGCCTTAGACTATTTTCGTCTTTCATTTATCGGTCCTCGGGTGGTTCGCAATCTGGAGGCTAGCACTGTAGCGCCTGCCCGGCCCGTTGATCTGGGTCCGCCTATGACCTGGCGTGATGTCAGCGTGGCTTGAGGCGCTGGGCGGCGGTGGCCGTCCGGGGGTGCGCGCTGTGCGGACAGTGACAATACAAGTTCCGTGGAGGCCGCGTCTGTTGGGATCGCAGTGCGAGGCGGCGGGCCTACCACAGCGGGGTCGGTAAAGGCCACGACATGGTGGCAGCGGTGGGATGACCGACGGTGACTTGATTAGTATCTTCAGTGATCGACCATGCTACGGGTCGCACTGGGTGATTTCCCGGTCTATCACGGCTCATTGCTGCCCGATGACTTCATTAAACAGTGTCAGCGTCTGGCGGCGCTGGGCGGCATCCCAGGCGAGCAGCTCTCTGCCATAATAGACTGTGCGCTGCCGTGGCTTGGCGCTACAAGTCCTGGAGGGGGACAGCGGTCAGACGGACGTCCAAGCCCTGCTGCAGAAGACGTTCGGCAGCGGACAGCCAGGGGCAGCGGCTGCAAAGCTAAGCACTGCTCAGAAAGGCACGATGCCAGTGTTAGACTACTCCGTGTTCATCCGGAAGCTGGTCCATGACGCGTGCCCTGCATTTTTCGATGAGTCTGGCTCTCTGAAGAAGATCTGTGTCCCAGCCTACCAGGCTGCTCTGTACAGTCATTTCGTGGTGGACGTGTCGGCAGAGGAGAGGATTTTGCTGTCACGACAGGGTGTCAAATCGTTTGCCGCTGCAGTCGACGAGTTAAAGAGAGAAGAACTCATGTCTAGTTCGTCCGAAGGCGAGTTGCACCGTTCCCGCCGTGTGCACTGGGCGGAGAGTGCGGCGATGCATGCTGCTGGCGGTGACCGTTTCACCTCGGCACCGGTTTCGCCTCGGCGCGACCTGAGCCCCATAGCGCCGGCACGCCGCGGGCGCCGTGGCTCGCGGTCGCCGGACCACGTGACGAACGGTGACCGCGCCCGCCGCGGCGGCAGCGCAAAGTGGTTTCAAGGTCAGAAGACTGCCACCTGGCGGGACCGTCGACAGTCATCATCTTCAAGTCGCTCACCAGATGGCACCACGCTCGGGACGGAGCCGCCGGCCGGTCACCGGCGGACACAGGGCCGCGCGGCGCCGGACGGATGGCGGTGACGCCCCCCGATCGCCGGCCGGCGTGCGTCGCGCTGACCGCTCGCCTGGACCGCGGAGCGCGGCGTACGACCCGCGTGATCGACCTTCGGCTGGTGGCGGCGGACGGTCGGCCGAGCCTGCTGGAAAACGTCGCCGGGAGGCCCAGTGCTGGTCCTGCAGGGGCTTCGGACACTTGAAGAGACACTGTCCAAACAGGCAGCTGGGCAGGCTGGCCGGAGAGTGGTAACGCTTCCCACGACACATCGGCATCAACGGGTTCTTGGTGAGCGACGCACTGATTGACACTGGCAGCCAAGTGAGTTTGATAGACAGCCGTGTTCTCAGTGTTGTGGCACCTAACGTTGAGCTCCAGCCGCCTGCCCGTCTCCTATCGGCCTCGGGGCATCAGTTGAACGTGTTGGGGACGTGTTCGCTCAGTGTCGCTCAGTGTTGAGGCGGTGGACACCGGAGCTCAAGGTGATGTAGCAGAATTCACTGTGGTGCATAACCTGTTGCATAATGTTGTTTTAGGATGGGATTTCTTGTCGAAGCGCAACTTTTTGCTTAATTGTTCGAGTGAGACAGCCAAGGCTCAAAAAGGCGGTTTCTGTTCCGCCCCAGTCAACTGTGTGTATGACGGTCAGAGTTGACCCGTCGTTATCTGACGATGGCGAGTATTTGTTCGTGGGGCAGCGTTCAAATAACGTGGAGATATGTGATTCTTTGATACAGCCGTTCATAGCAACAGAAATCCCAGTGTATGTCCGTAACCGAACCGATCGCTTGATAACAATGCACAGACGGAGCGTCATTGGTTACGTAGAGCGGATGCAGCACGTGGAACTGCACCAGCCTGAGCCTGCTGGCGGCGACGCCAGGGGCATCGCGGCAGAGGTGAACACGGTGTCAGCTGATGACGGCCGGTACGTGGGGAAGACCACCGATGAGGTGTTGTCCGAGTTCGTTGTCGGTTCTCCTATCACTGGATCGCAGAGAGATAAGATAGCAGCCTTGCTCAGTTCATTTTCGGAAGTATTTCCCCGCGGATATGCAGATGTAGGTCGGTACAACGGTGATGACATTGACTTCTCCCGCCTTCTCCTTTGTCGTGTGGGAGCTGTCTGGATAAGGCCAAGTGAATGTGGACTGAAGTGACTGAAGTGTTGCGTGAAAGCCTGAGAGGCTTACCTGTCTCGTCTCTGTGGAGGCTGGGCCGTCGATTCCTGGTGCTCGCAGCCGAGACTCCCCAGCGCACGGGCTCTTTGTTTAGACCCGCCGGTCAGCTTCGGCCAGCTGACAGCTGACCTTGAACTAACTTGGTGCCGGCGGTTACCAGCCCGGCCCTGACCCACTGTCTGGAGCACGGGAACCTGTGTCGGATTGTGGTGGCAGACGCGCCCGGCGCCCGGTACAGGTGCGGTACAGGACGACATTCTGGCGCTGTAACTCGGCTCGAGCCTGCAGCGAGTTCGACGGGTCCCGGCTGGCTCGGAGATGGATAGTGGCCTCCTCCGCTTGCTGCTGCTGCTTCTTCGCCAAACTCCTGGTGTCGGCTGCTGCTCCGGCCGCGGCCATCCCGCACCGGCGCGGATACAGGAGGACATCCCGCAGCTCTACCAGTGGTGACGTCATCGCAAGTCCTAAGCCGCTGCTCCCGCTCAGAGAGGGATCGCCAGCTGAGCGATCTGGCAGCGCGGTGCTGGTGCTACCAGATGACGGCGGAGACGGTCCCGGCGCACGCGGGGACGGCGCGGTGGACGCGGCCGTGCACGGGGACGGAGAGGCGGTCGGCGGCGGTGTGGTGGTGGAGGCGTGGTCTCTCATGGTTCTTCGTGCGGGGTGGGAATGGGGGTCTGTGTGCTATCTCGCTGAACGTTAGATCATTGAAGCCGAAAATATTGTCCCTTCGTCACGATCTGTCCTATTATGACTGTGATATGTGTTCTATCTGAAACTTGGCTCAAACCAGAAACGCTCTCAAGATTTGTTAACTTCCCTGGATATTCTTACTCGCGCTGACCGTCCAGATGACAGGGGTTTTGGGGTGTTGCAGTTCTTGCTAGATCAGGGTTAAAGGAAATAGTTAACTTTGGAAAAAATTTACCCAACACGATTTGATTACATTGTTTAATACAATTTCTTCTGATATTGTCAAAAATGGCCTTATATCGCGCCGACTCAGGACAGAAGGCCGTAAATGTGTATTGTTTATCAAAACTATATGCATACTCTCTGAGTCACAGTCCTGACGTCACGCGAATGTAAAAAATGGTTCAGCCAATCAGATTCGAAAGTAGTCGGGTACAGGAGGATAGACTCGCATTGGAGATGTGCCAACCGGCGGTCGGCGATTCGCTTACTAGCACCAGCTGCAAGCTGATTGGCTGACGGTATAGCCTCTGCCCGGGCTAGAACCAGTACAACATTATTTCGCCAGCACCGCATTCCTTCGCCAAAAACTAAAATATATTCGGCTGGAGAGTCTTTTCAGTCAAGAAAACTTGCATATAGGGGTTTCCCAACACGGGCTACAAAACTGCTATCTCAGTTTAAAACTAATGTTGAAGGTGAACTATTTCCTTTAGGTGTTGAGAGGCTCCAGTCGGTGTGTAGCTCAATCCGCTGTAAACTTGAAACTCTGTGGCTCTCAATCACCACTCATCGCCGGCGTCATTTTAACCTGTGTGCACTGTATAGGCCTCCAGGTCATTCCATAGCTCAGGTGACTGCCGATTTGGATTGCCTTGAATCGCAAATTCAGCGTATCATTCTTCACTCATCTTGTCCTATTTGTATCGCAGGTGATGTCAATTGTAACCTTTTAGCCTCAGATGGTGATCTAACTGATAGAGCTTTTAAAGCTGAAAGCTGATAGAGCTTTTAGACAGTTTATCATTACATCAATTTGTGCAGGTGCCTACATATATCTGGATCTCTTTTAGATATGTGTGTCTCAAACAGTGTTGACTTTGTAACTGATCTGAGTGTTCTTGAATGTGCATACAGTGATCATTTTTTAGTCAAAGCTATCATCAACTCCTGCTCTTCTCACCCTGGATAAGAAAGTGAAGTCTGCTATCCGACAGGACATGAGACAGGACATTGCCAGTAGGGTGAGAGAGCAGGGTCCTGCCACCATGTTTAGGAACATCAGACAAATCATTGAGGGCAAGAGGTCGACACAGAGAGTTGTGCCTGAGGCCACCCCGACGAGTTAAACGAGTACTTCGTGGGGGTGGGCCCCCCGAGTCGCAGGTGAGGTTCGAGCCAAGGGGTGCCCCTTGAACTTCCGTGCTGTCTACCCAGGGTTGGTGACTGTGCTTTCTCTTTGAAACCCATGACTATTGATTTCACTCTGTCCTGTCCTCTTTTCTATTAAAAATTCAGGAGTGTGTGGGGCAGACGGCATTTGCATTAAAGTAATTAAGCTTTGTTTCGAAACTATTGGGCATGTCATCCTACACATTCTCAACACCTGTCTCACATCCTGTGAATTTCCTGATACCTGGAAACATTCCATAGTACATCCTATCCACAAATCCGGAAGCGCCTCAAACTTCAGACCTATTTCCATCGTTCCTGCCTTTCCGAAGCTTGTCGAGAAGGTGGTCCAGCGACAGCTGTACTCGTACATGGCTGACAACCTTTTTTCCTCATCCCAGCACGGTTTCCGCTCCCGTCTCTCCACAGAAACCGCGCTCCTTACCGTATCCGATCATATCCTTGCCGCCACTGACCGCCAGGAACTTACTCTCCTCTGCCTCCTTGATCTTTCCAAGTGCTTTGATGTGATTGACCACACAAAGCTTCTTTCCAAACTTCAAGCCTATTATATCGATCCTACCTGGTTTTCTTCTTACCTCTGTGGTCACACCCAATCTGTTTGTACTGCTGACGGGCGTGGCAACCGGCACCTTTCCAGACCCCAGCTCAATCCCATCGGTGTATTCCAAGGATCCTCTCTTGGCCCACTCCTCTTCCAGATATTTGCTAACGACCTGTCCCTCTTTGCCCCTGACGCGCACGTGGTGCAGTACGCTGATGATACCCAAATTTTGATATCTGGCAAAAAAGACTCCCTCCCGCAGCTCATTGCTACAATGGAACAGACATTAGACTCCTTGGACGTCTGGTTCCACTCCCACGGTCTGAAAGTAAACACAAGTAAAACGGTACTTATAGTCTGTGGTTCCCGTCAAAATTGTCGTAGCATGGCTCCCATTACTGTCCGGTACCGCGAGGATGCAGTGCGTGAGGACCCCATCGCGAGGAACCTTGGCGTAGTGCTCGACACGTACCTCACCTGGGATTCTCACGTTTCTGCCCTCGTCAAAAAATAAAACGGTATCCTCATCGGCCTGTCCCACGTGCGTCATCAGATCCCACCTGACCTTCTGCCCACCTTGGTCAATGCCTTGGTCATCTCGCACGTTCGATACTGCCTTGCCGTCTATGGCAACGGGTCGGAGAAAAACACACAACGCCTCCAAAAATCCTGAACTTTGCGATGCGCGTTGTCTCCGGCCGTCGCAAATTTGATCATATATCGGACGTGCGTGAGGAACTGGGCTGGCCTACTGCCCGTCAGCTCTACCAACAGCACTCTGTTAGTTTGCTTCACAAAATACGAGTTACTGGCGAACCGCAAGCGCTTGCCTCTCATATTCAGGCCAACTCTCCTCTTCGCTCCCGTTCTACTCGTCAGGACACTGATCACTCCAACATAACTCTCCCGCGTGTGAGGACGGAGGCGGGTAGGCGGCGCCTCCTATACAGTATCGCGCAACTTTACAACTCTACCTCTGGAACTCCGGAACTCTACTCTCGCGTCTTTTAGGCATGCACTGTGTAATCATTTAGCTGGGACTGGATGAATATGTACGTACGTACGCGTGTGTGTGTGCGTGTTGTGTGTATGGATGTATGCTTTTTATATTTTGCAGTATGAATGCTGCTTACGAGTGCCATTTTAACATGTCTCACCTTTTAACGTTATCGACTCGACACTCGGAATAGCCATTTTATGTTGGGGTGTTTTAAATGTCAATACATACATACATACATACATACATACACTTAGAGCTGCAGGAGGGAGCACGCCCTGACTCTATACGACCATACCCCGTTCCGTGGGTTCGTGAGGGTCAGCTGAGATCACAACTCGATGATTTGCAGGCGTGAGGTGTGCTCGAACAGGGAGAGCCCTTCGACTGGAATTCGCCCAAAGACTGAAGTATATATATTATATATATATATATATATATATATATATATATATATATATATATATATATATACACTTTTTAGAAAAGTTCAGCTAGCATTACATTAGTTGGCACCCCACCCAAAATACAAACCTTAAAAAACATGGCATTAGTGCCAAAATATCGCAAATATTCACCACCCACAATATCATCCATCATCCATACCTAGGTAGTAACTCTGTCGAGGTGTCACGATAACGTATTTTTATGCAAACAGTTTATGCAACATATGATCGCCGTAAATAGCATGGACTGGGTTGCGCAACATTTCACAAGATCATTTCCCAGCATAAGCGGCATCGTAAATGTTAACCCATCTCATATGTCATGTAAAATAGTTAATACAAGGGGCGTTACGGGCGAAATATATCCCCTCACGATACCGAGGGTCGGAGTCATTCACCTGCCATTTCTGGGCTCACGGTCACAGTGCTCTGAAACAATACACCTTGCCGTGGGATAACGATCCACGTTCGTTAAATTATTTTAACAAGTGTGCTATATGAAAGATACGGCTTGATGGCTCGATAACCATACAACATGTGGGTCCCTTTGATAATGTTGTCTACAATACGTGGCTAGCTGCCTGCTACGGTGTGCTCAACCTCAAACACAACTTCACACGAACACGTGAAAAATCGTCCTCAAAGTTTCAAACTTTCAGAACACATGGAGAACTGTCCCGATAACCTTATAGCTTTCGTGTTGTTCTTATAAGCTCAACGCCTACACGAGCATGTAAAAAGCATCCCGTCGAGCTAGCAACTTGCCGAGGCTCCCAGGATGACGAACACATGGGGAACGGTCCTGCCGAACTCCTTTAGCAACTTGCCGAGGCTCCCAGGATGACGAACACATGGGGAACGGTCCTGCCGAACTCCTTTAGCAACTTACCGAGGCTCCCAGGATGACGAACACATGGGGAACGGTCCTGCCGAACTCCTTTTCGCCGGCGAGACTCTCACGGAATATCTCCAGAGTCGACTCCGGCGCTGCAAAAAAGACAACACTAAGTCAACACTAAGTCAAAAGACAACATTAAGTGTCGCATGATGCTACACGATCATGATAAACTCACGACACGAACACGATCATGATAAACTCACGACACGAACACGATCATGATAAACTCACGACACGAACACGATCATGATAAACTCACGACACGAACACGATCATGATAAACTCACGACACGAACACGATCATGATAAACTCACGACACGAACACGATCATGATAAACTCACGACACGAACACGATCATGATAAACTCACGACACGAACACGATCATGATAAACTCACGACACGAACACGATCATGATAAACTCACGACACGAACACGATCATGATAAACTCACGACACGAACACGATCATGATAAACTCACCGACACGAATACGATCATGATAAACTCACGACACGAATACGATCATGATAAACTCGCGACACGAATACGATCATGATAAACTCACGACACGAACACGATCATGATAAACTCACGACACGAACACGATCATGATAAACTCACGACACGAACACGATCATGATAAACTCACGACACGAATACGATCATGATAAACTCACGACACGAATACGATCATGATAAACTCACGACACGAACACGATCATGATAAACTCACGACACGAATACGATAATGATAAACTCACGACACGAACACGATCATGATAAACTCACGACACGAATACGATCATGATAAACTCGCGACACGAATACGATATTGATAAACTCTGTACCTAGGGCTGCATGACCATACAAAAGTTTTCGTCTACCCCTGGTAGCGAACATTATCATCTCCGCCCAAAGACTTAAGTACTGCACGTGGAATGCACTGCCGCATACTGCGTAACGTTCACTGCCCTGACACGCTACAGGGCAGCTAATGCCACCGTCTTAAAATAGCATCACGCTCGTGGTAGCAATATCATGAAAAATTGAAACGTTTATATTGAACAATATATGTAAAGTTGATTGTAACTACAGCAAATGATATATATTACACACGTACTAGTCGAAACGATGTCTGGACTACCGTCTTCACTCACTCAAAGCAATGGAGGAAAAGGAAAGCCTGCATCTGATAGCACTGGCCAGCGCGCGGCTTGTCTGCCGTTACTAAGCGACAAAACCCACAGACGAGTAAAAAACGGCGCTGAGTCAATCACCAGCCAAGGCGTGTTTACGACCAGCATGGAGCCAACACACTCAGCAGCCTGAGTAGCGGTGCATAGGTCAGCCAGTGCACAGAACGCGGACGCGGCACGCGGACGCGGCCGGGAAGCTGTGCCGAACTTCAGTCACCAACTACCGCGTCAGTCTCAACAGAGACGTGCAGACGGATCGGCTTACCCTCCTCGCCATACTCGCCTGACACCTGTGGGGCGCCCACCTCGGGAAAAAGCAGACACCTCGCGTCTCCGCTGGTCTGAATGGGCTCCAGATCCCGCCTCATAAGTCATATTCAGTCCATCAGTCATATCAGTCATATCATAAGTCATATTCAGTCCATGGAACATGCATCGTGCTCGTGCCACAAGATACCAACATGAGCGATATATTATCGGTCACGTCAGAGTTCCTTGAGGTCACGCCATGACGTGGCGAGTTTCGTGAGGTCACGCCATGCAACACCGCCTGGAGACAGACGGCGTGGTGAGATGAGCGCACCCAGGCCGGCGGTAGTCGGCGCACGGCCGACACGCAGCCGTCTCAGAAACGCTGACCCGAGCCGTGTCGGCGCCATCCGCCGACCCGCCCAAGTCAGCAGGGGTCAGCAGAGATCAGTAGAGGTCAGCAGAGGTCAGCAGAGGTCAGCAGAGGTCAGCAGAGGTCAGCAGAGGTCAGCAGGGGTCAGCAGGGGTCAGCAGGGGTCAGTAGGGGTCAGTAGGGGTCAGCAGGGGTTAGCAAGGGTCAGACAGGGTCAGCAAGGGTCAGACAGGGTCAGCAAGGGCCAGACAGGGCCAGACAGGGTCAGAAAGGGTCAGCAGGGGTCAGTAGCGGTCAGCAGAGGTCAGCAAGGGTCGCGGGTCAAACCACACACCGCGCCGGAGATGGAAACGCAGCGTGGCAATGCGGTGCCGAGACGGGCACACAGATCCGTCCGCTGGGTCTCGTTATGTTGACAGACTGCAGAAGCACCGACAGCTGTTGAACTACTAACCAGGCCTTGAGCAATGAGCATCAACGACTGGTGTATGTCTAGATCGGACGCTTCTGCGAATAGCATGTCAGAGGTATAAGTAAAATACCTAAGCAATCAGTAACCTAAAACAGAACTAATTATTATTCCTAATGAATGTTTTAGACCCGAAGAGAAAATAAAACTTGCCTTCGTTCGCAATCCGAATATATTCCATATATTTCACAAGTTTGCCTTTGCGGTTGGCACTCAGCCTGCCTGCCTAGCCCCCCCCCCCTCGCAGTACAAGCTGTGTGGAGTGTACGTCATAGGTGAAGGTCTGATCAGGATGTCACACAGCGGCAGTATCACAGGATGTCACACAGCGGCAGTGTCACAGGATGTCACAGCGGCAGTACCAGAGCAGTCCCGCACGACTCCACGACTCCGAGTGTACATACCTGTCTCTGATAGCGACATAACTGCCACAGCTGTCTGAGAGCAGTCCTGCTGACTGCAGGTGTGGCTGGGAGGAGATGGGACGGCCCGTCGGGCAGGGGCAGTAGGCACAGCTGCACACTCAGAGCGGCGGCGGGGAGGGGGTGGCGCTGCGGCGTCTCCGTCACACAGGCCCCACACGTGCACACAGGTATCAGGGTCTGATACACTCCAGTCAGCACTCAGCAGCCACAGGTCAATGACGACACGTCCAGGCTCAAGCATCAATGACGACACGTCCAGGCTCCAGCATCAGTGACGACACGTGCAGGCTCCAGCATCAATGACGACACGTCCAGACTCCAGCATCAATGACGACACGTCCAGACTCTAGCATCAATGACGATTGACGACACGTCCAGACTCCAGCATCAATGACGACACGTCCAGACTCTAGCATCAATGACGATTGACGACACGTCCAGACTCCATCATCAAAGAAGATTGACGACACGTCCAGACTCTAGCATCAATGACGACACGTCCAGGCTCCAGCATCAATGACGATTGACGACACGTCCAGGCTCCAGCATCAATGACGACACGTCCAGGCTCCAGCATCAATGACGACACGTCCAGGCTCCAGCATCAATGACGACACGTCCAGGCTCCAGCATAAATGACGATTGACGACACGTCCAGGCTCCAGCATCAATGACGATTGACGACACGTCCAGACTCCAGCATCAATGACGACACGTCCAGGCTCCAGCATCAATGACGACACGTCCAGACTCCAGCATCAATGACGACACGTCCAGACTCCAGCATCAATGACGATTGACGACACGTCCAGACTCCAGCATCAATGACGACACGTCCAGGCTCCAGCATCAATGACGATTGACGACACGTCCAGGCTCCAGCATCAATGACGATTGACGACACGTCCAGACTCCAGCATCAATGACGACACGTCCAGGCTCCAGCATCAATGACGATTGACGACACGTCCAGACTCCAGCATCAATGACGACACGTCCAGGCTCCAGCATCAATGACGATTGACGACACGTCCAGGCTCCAGCATCAATGACGATTGACGACATGTCCAGGCTCCAGCATCAATGACGATTGACGACACGTCCAGACTCCAGCATCAATGACGACACGTCCAGGCTCCAGCATCAATGACGATTGACGACACGTCCAGACTCCAGCATCAATGACGACACGTCCAGGCTCCAGCATCAATGACGATTGACGACACGTCCAGGCTCCAGCATCAATGACGACACGTCCAGGCTCCAGCATCAATGACGATTGACGACACGTCCAGACTCCAGCATCAATGACGACACGTCCAGACTCTAGCATCAATGACGATTGACGACACGTCCAGACTCCAGCATCAATGACGATTGACGACACGTCCAGACTCCAGCATCAATGACGACACGTCCAGGCTCCAGCATCAATGACGATTGACGACACGTCCAGACTCCAGCATCAATGACGACACGTCCAGGCTCCAGCATCAATGACGATTGACGACACGTCCAGGCTCCAGCATCAATGACGATTGACGACACGTCCAGACTCCAGCATCAATGACGATTGACGAAACGTCCAGACTCCAGCATCAATGACGATTGACGACACGTCCAGACTCCAGCATCAATGACACGTCCAGGCTCCAGCATCAATGACGATTGACGACACGTCCAGACTCCAGCATCAATGACGATTGACGACACGTCCAGACTCCAGCATCAATGACGATTGACGAAACGTCCAGACTCCAGCATCAATGACGATTGACGACACGTCCAGACTCCAGCATCAATGACGACACGTCCAGGCTCCAGCATCAATGACGATTGACGACACGTCCAGACTCCAGCATCAATGACGACACGTCCAGGCTCCAGCATCAATGACGACACGTCCAGGCTCCAGCATCAATGACGATTGACGACACGTCCAGACTCCAGCATCAATGACGACACGTCCAGGCTCCAGCATCAATGACGACACGTCCAGACTCCAGCATCAATGACGACACGTCCAGGCTCCAGCATCAATGACGATTGACGACACGTCCAGACTCCAGCATCAATGACGACACGTCCAGGCTCCAGCATCAATGACGATTGACGACACGTCCAGACTCCAGCATCAATGACGACACGTCCAGACTCCAGCATCAATGACGATTGACGACACGTCCAGACTCCAGAATCAATGACGACATGTCCAGACTCCAGCATCAATGACGACACGTTCAGACTTCAGCATCAATGACGATTGACGACACGTCCAGACTCCAGCATCAATGACGATTGACGACACGTCCAGACTCCAGCATCAATGACGACACGTCCAGACTCCAGCATCAATGACGACACGTCCAGACTCCAGCATCAATGACGATTGACGACACGTCCAGACTCCAGCATCAATGACGACACGTCCAGGCTCCAGCATCAATGACGGCCATTGGGTCACTCACAGAGACACTTATTAAAAATAGATGAAAACATGGACAGTCTTCTTGTGTGACCAGCTTTAGTTGACTTTAGCATTTTGCTTGTAACGTGTTAAAACGTAGCAAATGTATTCAATTTACTTAATAATTTAGCCTCTTTATATAAAACATGTTTATTCCAAACAGTGTAAAGGGTAGCACCTGCATTACCTCCACATTTTCGCGTGGTGTGACCAATTTAATGACGTAAGCGTCCCTGCACTTCAGTAGGCTATTCAAAACTTGAACAGCATCCAATCTCGCAATGTATTGCAATGGTGCCAAGTATATAAGTGCTTTGCTGCCACTTATAACTGAGGTCTACCGTCTATGACGGGCCATTGACCCACGCATTCGCAAATCACCCGCCGATAATTCGAGGGCACTGACAGTGGGCCGCACACCCCTAAAACAAAATTATTTATCACCATTCTGTACCTAGGCGACACTTTGGGCTTTTGAATGAAGGTATGAGACCAATTCTTTGAAGGAGATTAGGAAAAAATACATACCAGAATTTTGATAAACAAGTTGTATCGTCTTGAATCTGCAGATAATAGCTCTCCAAACAGAGTGTGGATGCACTACACTGACTGAATATTATGACGTAGACAATCATGACGCAATAGCTAGTAAACCCACGTAAGCTAGTGCCGATAACTGGCAATTGGCCCAGTGTGGTGTACCATTGACGGTGAAGATAGGCGGGATGGGCTGCCGATAGTTGGCACTTGGCCCAGTGTGGTGTACCATTGACTGTGATGATAGGCGGGATGTGGTCAGTACCATTGACTAAAGATAGACGGGATGTGGTGTACCATTGACTGAAGATAGACGGGATGTGGTATACCATTGACTGTGAAGATGCGGGATGTGGTGTACCATTGACTGAAGATAGGCGGGATGTGGTGTACTATTGACTGTAAATATAGGCGGGATGGGTACCATTGCCTGATGATAAGGCGGGATGTGGTGTAACATTGACTGAAGATAGGCGGGATGTGGTGTACCATTGACTGAAGATAGGCGGGATGTGGTGTACCATTGACTGTGAAGATAGGCGGGATGTGGTCAGTACCATTGACTGAAGATAGGCGGGATGTGGTGTACCATTGATTGTGAAGATAGGCGGGATGTGGTGTACCATTGACTGAAGATAGGCGGGATGTGGTGTACCATTGACTGTGGATATAGGCTGGATGTGGTGTACCATTGACTGTGGATATAGGCGGGATGTGGTGTACCATTGACTGTGAAGATAGGCGGGATGTGGTGTACCATTGACTGTGGAGATTGGCGGGATGTGGTGTACCATTGACTGTGATGATAGGCGGGATGTGGTGTACCATTGACTGTGATGATAGGCGGGATGTGGTGTACCATTGACTGAAGATAGGCGGGATGTGGTGTACCATTGACTGTGGAGATAGGCGGGATGTGGTGTACCATTGACTGTGGAGATAGGCGGGATGTGGTGTAACATTGACTGTAGAGATAGGCGGGATGTGGTGTAACATAGGCGGGATGTGGTGTAACATTGACTGTAGAGATAGGCGGGATGGGTACCATTGACTGTGGATATAGGCGGGATGTGGTGTACCATTGACTGTGGAGATACCATTGACTGTGAAGATATGCGGGATGTGGTGTACCATTGACTGTGGAGATAGGCGGGATGGGTACCATTGACTGTGGATATAGGCGGGATGTGGTGTACCATTGACTGAAGATATGCGGGATGTGGTGTACCATTGACTGTGAAGATAGGCGGGATGTGGTGTACCATTGACTGTGAAGATATGCGGGATGTGGTGTACCATTGACTGTGAAGATAGGCGGGATATGGCGTACCATTGACTGTGAAGATAGGCGGGATGGGTACCATTGACTGTGGAGATAGGCGGGATGTGGTGTACCATTGACTGAAGATAAGCGGGATGTGGTGTACCATTGACTGTGGATATAGGCGGGATGTGGTGTACCATTGACTGGATATAGGCGGGATGTGGTGTAACATTGACTGTGAAGATATGCGGGATGTGGTGTACCATTGTCTGTGGAGATAGGCGGGATGGGTACCATTGACTGTGGATATAGGCGGGATGTGGTGTACCATTGACTGTGGAGATATGCGGGATGTGGTGTACCATTGACTGAAGATAGGCGGGATGTAGTGTACCATTGACTGGAGATATGCGGGATGTGGTGTACCATTGACTGGAGATATGCGGGATGTGGTGTACCATTGACTGTGGATATAGGCGGGATGTGGTGTACCATTGACTGTGGAGATAGGCGGGATGTGGTGTACCATTGACTGGAGATATGCGGGATGTGGTGTACCATTGACTGTGAAGATAGGCGGGATGTGGTGTACCATTGACTGAAGATAGACGGGATGTGGTGTAACATTGACTGAAGATAAGCGGGATGTGGTATACCATTGACTGTGGAGATAGGCGGGATATGGTGTACCATTGACTGGAGATATGCGAGATGTGGTGTACCATTGACTGTAGGCGGGATGTGGTGTACCATTGACTGTGGGGATAGGCGGAATGTGGTGTACCATTGACTGTGGAGATATGCGGGATATGGTGTACCATTGACTGAAGATAGGCGGGATATGGTGTACCATTGACTGAAGATAGGCGGGATATGGTGTACCATTGACTGTGAAGATAGGCGGGATGTGGTCAGTACCATTGACTGGAGATATGCGGGATGTGGTGTAACATTGACTGTGAAGATAGGCGGAATGTGGTGTACAATTGACTGTAGATATAGGCGGGATGTGGTCAGTACCATTGACTGAAGATATGCGGGATGTGGTGTACCATTGACTGTGAAGATAGGCGGGATGGGTACCATTGACTGAATATAGGCGGGATGTGGTATACCATTGATTGTGGATATAAGCGGGATGTGGTGTACCATTGACTGGATATATGCGGGATGTAGTGTACCATTGACTGGAGATATGCGGGATGTGGTGTACCATTGACTGTGAAGATAGGCGGGATGGGTACCATTGACTGAAGATAGGCGGGATGTGGTGTACTATTGACTGAAGATAGACGGGATGTGGTATACCATTGACTGTGAAGATAGGTTGGATGTGGTCAGTACCATTGACTGAAGATAGACGGGATGTGGTGTACCATTGACTGAAGATAGACGGGATGTGGTATACCATTGACTGTGAAGATAGACGGGATGTGGTGAACCATTGACTGTGGAGATAGGCGGGATGTGGTGTACCATTGACTGTGAAGATAGGCGGGATGTGGTGTAACATTGACTGTGGATATAGGCGGGATGTGGTGTACCATTGACTGTGGAGATAGGCGGGATGGGTACCATTGACTGTGGATATAGGCGGGATGTGGTGTACCATTGACTGTGAAGATAGGCGGGATGGGTACCATTGACTGTGGAGATAGGCGGGATGGGTACCATTGTCTGAAGATAGACGGGATGTGGTGTACCATTGACTGTGAAGATAGGCGGGATGTGGTGTTCCATTGACTGTGGATATAGGCGGGATGTGGTGTACCATTGACTGTGGAGATATGCGGGATGTGGTGTACCATTGACTGTGAAGATAGGCGGGATGTGGTGTACCATTGACTGTGGATATATGCGGGATGTGGTGTACCATTGACTGTGGAGATATGCGGGATGTGGTGTACCATTGACTGTGGAGATAGGCGGGAAGTGGTGTACCATTGACTGAAGATAGGCGGGATGGGTACCATTGCCTGTGGAGATAGGCGGGATGTGGTGTACCATTGACTGTGAGAATAGGCGGGATGTGGTCAGTACCATTTACTGAATATAGGCGGGATGTGGTGTACCATTGACTTTGGAGATTGACTGTGAAGATAGGCGGGATGTGGTGTACCATTGACTGTGAAGATAGGCGGGATGTTGTGTACCATTGACTGTGGAGATCGGCGGGATGGGTACCATTGACTGGATATAGGCGGATGTGGTGTACCATTGACTGTGGAGATATGCGGGATGTGGTGTACCATTGACTGAAGATAGGCGTGATGTAGTGTACTATTGACTGGAGATAGGCGGGATGTGGTGTACCATTGACTGAAGATATGCGGGATGTGGTGTACCATTGACAGTGAATATAGGCGGGATGTGGTCAGTACCAATGACTGAAGATAGACGCGATGGGTACCATTGACTGTGGAGATAGGCGGGATGTGGTGTACCATTGACTGTGAAGATAGGCGGGATGTGGTCAGTACCATTGACTGAAGATAGACGAGATGTGGTGTACCATTGACTGTGAAGATAGGCGGGATGTGGTGTACCATTGACTGTGAAGATAGGCGGGATGTGGTGTACCATTGACTGTGAAGATATGCGGGATGTGGGGTACCATTGACTGTGAAGATAGGCGGGATGTGGTGTACCATTGACTGTGAAGATAGGCGGGATGTGGTGTACCATTGACTGTGGAGATAGGCGGGATGTGGTGTACCATTGACTGAAGATAGGCGTGATGTGGTGTAACATTGACTGTGGAGGTAGGCGGAATGGGTACCATTGACTGAAGATAGGCGGGATGTGGTGTACCATTGACTGAAGATAGGCGGGATGTGGTGTACAATTGACTGAAGATAGGCGGGATGTGGTGTACCATTGACTGAAGATAGGCGGGATGGGTACCATTGACTGTGGATATAGGCGGGATGTGGTGTACCATTGACTGGAGATATGCGGGATGTGGTGTACCATTGACTGTGAAGATAGGCGGGATGTGGTGTACCATTGACTGGAGATATGCGGGATGTGGTGTACCATTGACTGAAGATAGACGGGATGTGGTATACCATTGACTGTGAAGATAGGCGGGATGTGGTCAGTACCATTGACTGTGGATATAGGCGGGATGTGGTGTACCATTGACTGGAGATATGCGGGATGTGGTGTACCATTGATTGTGGAGATAGGCGGGATGTGGTGTACCATTGACTGTGGATATATGCGGGATGTAGTGTACCACCATTGACTGGAGATATGCGGGATGTGGTGTACCATTGACTGTGAAGATAGGCGGGATGGGTACCATTGACTGAAGATAAGCGGGATGTGGTGTACTATTGACTGAAGATAGACGGGATGTGGTATACCATTGACTGAAGATAGACGGGATGTGGTGAACCATTGACTGTGGAGATAGGCGGGATGTGGTGTACCATTGACTGTGAAGATAGGCGGGATGTGGTCAGTACCATTGACTGAAGATAGACGGGATGTGGTGTACCATTGACTGAAGATAGACGGGATGTGGTATACCATTGACTGTGAAGATCGACGGGATGTGGTGAACCATTGACTGTGGAGATAGGCGGGATGTGGTGTACCATTGACTGTGAAGATAGGCGGGATGTGGTGTAACATTGACTGTGGATATAGGCGGGATGTGGTGTACCATTGACTGTGGAGATAGGCGGGATGGGTACCATTGACTGTGGATATAGGCGGGATGTGGTGTACCATTGACTGTGGAGATAGGCGGGATGGGTACCATTGACTGTGGAGATAGGCGGGATGTGGTGTACCATTGACTGTGAAGATATGCGGGATGTGGTGTAACATTGACTGTGGAGATAGGCGGGATGGGTACCATTGTCTGAAGATAGGCGGGATGTGGTGTACCATTGACTGTGGAGATAGGCGGGATAGGTACTATTGACTGTGGAGATAGGCGGGATTGGCGGGATGATAAGTGTCGAATGTGGACCCAGGTCCCCCGCACACATGACCTGCCCAATCGCAACCTCTTCATACGGCTCATAAAAGTCACCACTCACGCTGAACAGCAGTTTAGCGGCTGGGAGTGCAGAATGTTTTCACTTTGTAACGCTGTCACTGTTATCCAGCCACCTCGGGTATTACCAGACATGTCATGGGTCAAAGGTCACAAAGGAAACACCCACACACAAGAAGAGACCGTTTTCATGAGTATATATTGAGGAATGGAAGGGGCACTTCCATAAGTTCCGAGAAGAAAAGAAAAGAGCATGCAGTTGCAGACGTATGACCAGTTCAATTAATTGACTTCCTAACCATGTCTGGTCACGCAGCCCTCCATGATCCTAAAGACGGAGTGAGGACGGGGTTTAGACGGGGACGGGGTAAAGACGGAGTGAGGACGCTGTTTAGACGGGGACGGGGTTTAGACGGGGACGGGGTTTAGACGGGGACGGGGTAAAGACGGAGTGAGGACGGGGTTTAGACGAGGACGGGGTAAAGACGAAGCGAGGACGGGGTTTAGACGGGGACGGGGTAAAGACGGAGTGAGGACGGGGTTTAGACGGGGACGGGGTAAAGACGGAGTGAGGACGGGGTTTAGACGGGGACGGGGTAAAGACGGAGTGAGGACGGGGTTTAGACGGGGACGGGGTAAAGACGGAGTGAGGACGGGGTTTAGACGGGGACGGGGTAAAGACGGAGTGAGGACGGGGTTTAGACGGGGACGGGGTAAAGACGGAGTGAGGACGGGGTTTAGACGGGGACGGGGTAAAGACGGAGTGAGGACTGGGTTTAGACGGGGACGGAGTAAAGACGGAGTGAGGACGATGTTTAGACGGGGACGGGGTTTAGACGGGGACGGGGTTTAGACGGGGACGGGGTAAAGACGGAGTGAGGACGGGGTTTAGACGAGGACGGGGTAAAGACGGAGTGAGGACGGGGTTTAGACGGGGACGGGGTAAAGACGGAGTGAGGACGGGGTTTAGACGGGGACGGGGTAAAGACGGAGTGAGGACGGGGTTTAGACGGGGACGGGGTAAAGACGGAGTGAGGACGGGGTTTAGACGGGGACGGGGTTTAGACGGGGACGGGGTAAAGACGGAGTGAGGACGGGGTTTAGACGGGGACGGGGTTTAGACGGGGACGGGGTAAAGACGGAGTGGGGACGGGTTTAGTTTTAACAAAAAAAAACGTGGAGACTTGAAGCTTTCATAGATAGGACCTATAGAAGACGTGGTACACGTCCCGAAACATAACCACTTACTACACCCAACGTGCATCTTGGCTGAGGCAAGAGCCGTGACCCGTGATCCTCATCGGGAACTTCTGGGTGACCGCATGACCGGTATAACTTGATTCAAGTGATTCAACTGGTGATTCAATTCAGCCAGTATGTAGGTCTGCTTGGCCGTTGTCCATCGACACATACGGATTAACATAACACAGCCGATCAATGAACTCAACCACATGACGCACCTGACGACGCCTGTATTGTAAACTTCACCCAACCATGGTGGTTCAACAGATGATTTCAAACGTGACTATTTAATTTTCGGTCCGAAGGTCAGTACTGGACTGTGAACAATGGACATCCACCATGGTCGTCACAGACGGAACGTTTCCGCCAGTCATGCCTGGTCACGCACAAATGGCAGTAACTGAACGCAGGCAGCTAATTGAGAGAAAAACACCGTGACAGCAGGGGAATGGAACTTCACCAGCGGCGTCACGGAATGAGACGGAACGCAGCTGTACCCGGCTGCGTGTCTCGGCACTAGAAACGTCACGGAAAGTGACAGAGTCGTCACGGAGAGTGACTGAACTGGATGCTTCTGTACCCTGCCCCGGATGGCGGAAAGTCGGTGACAGCCAGCAAGTCACAACTAACAGAGACCAGAATGCCGCTAAGACGCAGCATGGCACCCGGGGCATGAGAAAATGTTCACAATATATCTCCGTACAGGAAATCATAATCCAAGGACATGTTATCATTTGAGGTTAGGAATGGATGGCATGAAGCTTAGGCCATTTCTTCCGGATGATATTGCCCGATTCCAACGCATTAAAGGGAATGTTTCACCTTTGTATTGGTTTTGAACCGAGACGTAGGCGTACCCAAGGGAAGGGGGGGCAAACGGGGCAATTGCCCCCCCCCCCCTGAAGGTCCGTCGTGCCCCTTTGGTCGAAAAAATAAAATGATTAAAAAAATGTTGAAAATATGCCGTCTAAAAATATAGTGAGCCAAATCCGGTGATTTTTTGGTGGGGGTACCATATGCCCCCTGATAAAAAATTACCCCTCATGGAGTGAATCCTTGGTACGCCACTGAACTGAGATAGCCATTATATTTGGCCGGTATTGAAATGTCTACATTATTAAGGTCATTTCCCCCAAAACTTAGCCGTTTTTAAGCAATTGAATTTCGAATTTGCAAAAGGGGGTCTATGCAAGTCCCATCGCTGATTGGCTGACAGCCACTTCAAGATTGTTGGTCCTGGAAGTCAGACGACCCGTATTTCTCGAACCTTGGCTGGATCAGGGCTGTAACTGTAAAACAAAAAGTAGGAGGATGCCCCATTGACCGGCATAGGGTAGCGGTAAGGCAATGTTGGGGTTTCAGATAGGGTGAATAGGGCAATCACTGGCGGATCCAGCCTCTCTCGGGGGCATCTTTTTGTGGTAAAAAGGTACCCCATTTTGTGTTGGGGGGGGGGGGGCACTTAAGAAAATTGCGCCCATCATGTCGCTGAGTTAAATCAATTACGTTTTAATCACTACAAATCAGAGTTAATAATATGCACTTATAATAAGTGCATAGAACAACATCAACGTGCATAAGGACTCAAGGCGGCGCAAAACAACCAAACTTTACAAACACGGAAAAGTACAACATTCAAAGAGACAGCTTCAAATAAGGAAATTTAATCGCGTATTTTAATGATTACATTTTAAAATTGCATAATAATATATAAAATAAAATAGGAAGTGTTTATTGTCCGTAGGCTCATAATCCATATGACGCATGGCAGTCGCGATAAAAAAATGCAAGCGATGTATATGCAGAGCCTTCGTCCAATACAAGCACCCAGCACCGACAGATGAAGGATGATACACTCCCGTCCACGTTAAGGCAGGTGATGATGCCGCTTTTCGGAACAGGTACTAAACATGGCCAGCATAGTGTCACTGGGAAATCACTGGCCAGCTCCACACAGTCATGTTTCACTGTGACATATTTCCGCCGTTTCCGGCTCTTACCCTTTCCGCTGCCGTTGCCTGCCATTTTAGCTCTGAGCGCGGCGGCACAGAATCAATCTGAGCTCACGTGTTCTACAGCCCACACCCCAGCCGCGACTGCCGGCCGGCGACGCAGCAGCGCACGGCCTCCGGCTCCTCACCACTGTCACGTGACCCGGCCGGCGTCCGGCGCGGCTCGGCCGGCCGGGTGACGTGACCGGCACGCCGACCGGATGGGTCCGTCGGTCGCGGTTCCTGAGCTCGCATGCTAGGCAGAAAGGCAGAATAGGCGACGGAACACGGAGGAAGCTGTCGCCGCGCCGGTTTAACTGGTGCAGGCACGTAGCCAGGATTTCGTCCAGGGGGGGGGGGGCTCGAAAAGGCCCCTTCCCGAGCGTTGAAAGGGCCCCCTTCCCAAGCGTTGAAAGGTCCAAACAAAATGAATGAAAAGGCACGTTACAAAGATCGAGAATGCAGTATGGCAGGTATGGCATGGGCCATATCAACTTTGGAACCAGCAACACCAATTTGGAATCGGCTATACCAACTTCGAATAATTTGTTGGGCTCAAAACCTGGAACTCTAATTTGGAGTCTTATGCTCTGGATATGCATTCTCTCGATGCGTCGCATTGCGTATGGTGCGGACCTCTACAAATGTGATTGTACGTTTACAAATGCGGAAAAAGTGCTAAAGCGAACTATTTTGCCCAATCATATAGGAAAGTAGCAACATAACACATAAATGCGCCGAGAAACGGGACGATTTTTTGAACCGCATATAATCTAATTTGTAGTTAAATTGCGACGCGGAGCGGCGTGAAAACTTTGAGTTTTATTCCTTGGACAGCATTCCTACTGTTGGAAGCAGGGGCGTAGGAACTATGTTCAAGTTGGGGGGGGGGGGGGGGCAGGAGGCATTCTGGAGTCGATTTTTTCCATGCAACGCCCATAGGCGTAATGTTAAAATCCAAAATGTTGGGGGGGGGGGGGGCGTCTGCCCCCCCCCCCCCCCCCCTGCCCTCCACCCGGCTCCTACGCCTATGGTTGAAAGGCCCAGGGTCCCTTCAGATCGTTAGGGGGCCCTCAGACATTTTCAACGTCCTTCCGACCTGTTCAGTGACCAAGGGCGGATCCAGCCGGCCGTTTTTTTTTTTGGGGGGGGGGGGGAGGAGGGGGCAACCAGTTTGAGCGGATCTTACCTAGGTACCCCCCATTTCGAAAATCTCCCCGGATTTGGGCCACTTTATTTTGCAACCACACGATTTTTTTTAGCTTTTCGACCTTTTGGGATATCGAAAAAGGTGAACCTATGTTTTCGTTCCCGACTGCAAGGGAAAAACCATGAAAAATGTGTGCTGAATCAAGCCGGTGTTGCCCTTAACCCGCGCACTGCAGGGGGTTTGCGCCGAACACGAACTGCAGGGGGGTGATCCCCCCCGTGAGATCTCGAAAACTACGCTAAGAAGCGACAAGTGGAAAACTGGGTTTGATAGATTGATACAAGTTCTATCGAAAGTATTTCAAATTGGTCAAAATTGAGGTCACCAGAGGTCATCAAAGGCCAAATTTTCCAGTTTTTCCCTGTTTTAGGACTTCGCTCCAGCAATTCCCATATATCTCGGAAACTATGCTAGCTATAAACAAACGGAAAAAGGCAATCGCCAGCCATTGAAATTTTAAATCGACAAGATGTCCTTAAATTTGATCTCTGGTCAATATTTGAGGCTCCAGAGGTCAAAAAAGAAAATTTGTTTATGTTTGCAAAACAGTTTTTCGCTCATAACTTTTTACCTAATAAGGATAACGGAAAACCATTTACGCCATTGTGTTTTCCTCGTCAAGTCGCTTCGAATGATATACATGGTGACCTTGTAAGTCAACTTCAAAATTTGACCTCAGGTCACGTGACCATGACCTGAGGTAAAGACCCAAGTAGGTCATGTTGCATATAGGGAGACGTGTTTCGACGAGACAAACACATTACTGTCGGTTTTACGTCTCTATATTAATTATGTCGCTAGCTATTGACAAACAGTGATGGTGACCTCGGATGACCTCAAATGACCCCATAGGGGTCACTGAACAATAAGAACCTAAGCATGGTGCAAAATGGGTGTCAGATTTAAAATTGGTACCTGAAATTACTTGAGTCTGGATATGACCTGAGGCCAAAGTAGCCATCCCAAGCTATAGTAATTTAAAATAACCTTGATAATGAAAAATATTAACTCTACCTACAAATTCACAAAGTGTGAATTTTATTTGGCTAATGTTTACAGGGAAAAGGAAAACAACGATACCCAAGTCCCAGTCACAATCACATTGCGTATGGTGCGGACCTCTACAAATCAAATTTTTGCCATTGACGCGGTGGGGGCTCTGCGCAGGCGCAGAGCAGAGCGGTCGTCTTCACGGGGCTCCGCGTTTGGCTTAAGATATTTTGTACATTTGTCTTGATTTTTAAGCATATTGTGGTCTTGTCGATTCAGTATTTCGAGTTTATCATCTGAGTGCATTTTGGACGAAAGAAACGGAGACGCTGGCACGAAATCTTCCCTTCTTTCTCAATGTATGGATCTCAAGACAAAATTATATGCGTCATTTGTGTCGTGATGTTGAAGCGAAACTGCGGCGAATTCTCCGGCATAGAAAATATTTCATAAAACGTGACGTTGTGAGACGCCGTCTCTCAGTTCAAGGAACTTCTGAAGCATTTCAGGCCTCCAATATAGAAAAAAGAAAAAGTCAACATTTAGAGAGAAAGGTAAAGGCAAAGTGGAAGCGAAGAGCAGCGTTTTGAAGAGTGTGAGATGTAGCGTTTTGACGAATAACCACCAATATTAACATAGTGAGTATGTGTGAATGTTTCTGAATCGCAGTAGGTACTGTACATGATGTTTGGAACAATGTGGCGATCAGTCTGCCACCTCCGCCAGACGGGACGACTCAGCCCTGCCTAGCTACCGAAGCCGAAGCGAGGATGTCCATAACTTCCTTCGACACCGGCTCCAGCGCAGGACTGGATGACCTGCGACCGGCCCACCTGAAGGACCTGACCAGTCGGTCGTCGGGAGAAGCCGGCGTGCGGCTGACCGCTGCTCTCACGGCCCTCGTCAACCTGTCTATCAGTGGTGAGGTGCCTCGCTCGGCACGAGCCGCCTTTTTGGAGCCGCCATGACGGCACTGCGTAAGCCTGACGGCGGCGTAAGGCCAATCGCCGTCGGCTGCACCTACCGCCGGCTGGCGACCAAGCTCGCCCTGAGGCCCCTCAGGGCTGAGCTGGGTGAGCAGCTGAGACCCATACAGCTGGGATACGGCACATTTGGGGGATGTGAGGCCGCGGCGCACGCGACACGGGAGTTTAGTCGTTCCCTTGGCCAGGAGAGCGCGATCGTCAAAATTGATTTGAAAAATGCCTTCAATACGATTCGCCGCGATCACTTCCTGAGCCGAATACGGGAGAGCGCGCCATCTGTATACCGCCTTCTATGGCAGGCGTACAGCGAGCCGACGCCGCTCCTCTGCGGCACCTCTGCAATCACCTCTGCCACTGGTCTCCAGCAGGGTGACCCCTGTGGGCCGGCAGTCTTCTCACTAGCCGTGCACCAAGTGGCTAGCGCTGTGACCGCGCCCTTCAACTGCTGGTATCTCGATGACGGCACCCTCGGCGGAGAGGTCAGCACCATCTGCTCTGATCTGCGGCAACTGATCTCCAGCATGGCTAGAATCGGCCTCGACATAAATCCAGCCAAGTGTGAAATTATCCTGCCTTCCAGCATCTCAGAGGAGCGGAGGACCTCCACCGTCGGCGAGATCCACCAGCTGCTCCCGCGCGCCTCTGTTTTGACGGACGCCGAGCTGACGGTGCTCGGGGCGCCCATCACGGAGGCTGCAGCCGAGGCAACCATGGCGAAGAAAAAGGAAGAGCTGGATCGCATGTTGGACCGCCTCCACTGTCTTGACGCCCACAGCGCCTTTTTCCTGCTTCGCAACTGCCTCTGGTTGCCGAAGTTGCAATATCTTCTGAGAGCTGCCCCCATGTATCGACAGCCAGACCTTCTCCAGGCGATGGACTCGGACCTCAAATCAGCCATCACCAGCCTGACCAATGTCAGATTTGAAGATACCAGCTGGGAGCAGGCAGTCTTGCCTATCAGGTACGGCGGCCTCGGGCTTAGACGGACAGAAGATGTCGCATTGCCCAGCTATGTGGCGTCCCTTCATCGCTGCCAGCAGCTCATCTCTTCAATATTGCCCGCATCATGCGACGCTTCTGTCGTACGAGAAGGTGCAAAGGCAATAGAAGATTGGCAGAGTGAAGCCGGTGACAGAGGAACACCAGACGGCGAAGCAAAATATCAGCAAAGAGCATGGGACTCTGTCATCGTCGAGCGCCGCCGGAACTCCCTGCTGTCTCAGGCCAACCAATTTGCCCGCGCACGACTGCTGAGCGCGGCAGCCCCGGAGAGTGGAGCCTGGCTGCGCGCTGTACCCTCAGCCAGCATCGGAACCCTCCTGGACAATGAGACGCTGCGCATCTCCATCGCTTTGCGAGTAGGAGCCGTTGTGTGCAGCCCCCATCGCTGTAAATGCGGCTCACTGGCAGATAGCCAGGGCTACCACTCCCTGACTTGTCGTTTCAGTGCTGGAAGACACCCCAGACATACAGCACTGAACGACGTAGTCAGGCGGGCTCTGCAGTCAGCCAGCATCCCTGCTCTTCTCGAGCCCAGTGGCATGAACCGCGGAGACGGTAAGCGCCCAGATGGAGTAACCATCTACCCGTTCTCCAACGGCATGTCCTTGGTGTGGGATGCGAAGTGCGTAAACACGTTCGCCGACTGTCACCTAGCGTCGGCTGTAGTCGCTGCTGGTGAAGCTGCTATGGACGTCGAAGTCAAGAAGCGGCACAAGTACGCCGACCTGGCCCAGCGCTACCGCTTCGAGCCGGTCGCGTTCGAGACCGGCGGCGCCTGCGGCCCGGCGACCAGAACTCTAATCAAAGAGCTGGGAGCACGCATGACTGCGACATCAGGAGAAAGACGCGAGACGGAGTGGCTCTGGCAGCGCCTCTCCATTGCTGTGGTGCGAGGCAACGCCACCTCCGTCCTACTCACAGCTGGAATGGCACCGCAAGACACAACAACCGCCACCTCTAGGGAAGCCTCCAAGACAACACCTACAAGTGAGGCGAAGGATATAACACGCACGAACCAGCAGGGTCCCAGGAGTGGCTATCCATTGACGCGGAACCCGAGCCTGCTGCGCGCCTCTGCCTGGGCAGGCGCGCTCTCCCCCCGCCTGCCACACACGCCCGGCCTCGCCAGCGTGAGCCTCGCGGACAGTGCCAGCCCGGAGCCTCCAGCCAGCAGTGCTCACCTGATCGACCTTTTGGACATGGAAGCATCGACTAGCCAACCAAGCTCACCTCGGTCTAAAAATCCATTGTCAGAGTTTAGAGCAATGTACGTGCAAATGCGGGCCCAAATGTGGTCATTAGAAATGCAGGAGGATCGCGACCCTATGTCGGACCCCGAATTAGCCCGCTACCTGACAGGAAAGATAGGATAGGATAATAGGGCAGATACCTGCATTGTCGTGTTCGTCTGTTGTCATGTATACTGTATAGGCTTCTACATTGTTCTTGACATAGCGAATAACTTGAATGCACTGATTTGAGCGAAATATAAAAGTCACAATTCCTCAAATACTGTCGAAATGCGTTCCACGCACGCTATTCAGCGCTATAAACTTTGGCGCCAAAACGCGACATTTTTGAACTTACGTTGGTTGCAGGAATCGCTCCAGATAAAAAATAGCGCCAGACCCGCCATGCATATTTGGAAATGTCGAATATAAAGTCAAGGCCCATCATACTAAGGGACAGTGGCGTACCGAGTATCAACTCATGCAGGTCATGCAGGTCATGCAGGTCATGCAGGTCATGCAGGTCATTGGTCATGCGTACCGAGGTCATGCAGGTCATGACCTGGTCCTTTGGACCAGAGGCGCCCATGCAAAGCTGGCACCCCTCCGATCAGTCACGACGCCCTCTGGCCAATGACGGCGCCCCCGGCCAGTGAGGGCGTCCCCTGCCATAGACGGCGCCTCTCCGGCCCGTGACAGCGCCCCTCCGGCCAGTGACCACGCCCCCCGGCGAGTGACGGCGCCTCTCCGGCTAGTGACGGCGCCCCTCCGGCGAGTGACGGCGCCCCTCCGACAAGTGACTGCCCCTCTTTGGCGAGTGACGGTGCCCCTCCGCCACTGAATCTCCTTCCGCACAGTGCAGAAGGAGAGGCGCCCCCCCCCCCTGCAAAATTTCGCCAATATTGGTGGCGGCCCTGTCGATCGGGTGGCGCCCCTCAAGGTAATGACCTGGTCCTTTGTGAATTTGTGCGTACGCCACTGCTTAGGGAGTCATAAGTCGGTCAACGCTCAATATATTACTTTGACATTTGGTTTGGGCATCGTCCATACTTGGTTCTCCAATATATATTCCGGCCTTTTCATATGATTTGATATTTTATATTATTTTATGAAGAAAAATAAATTGGAGAAAAAAAATCCACCAAATCGAAATTTACAAACATGTTAACAAACCGGAATATATATTGGAGAACGAAGTATAAACAATACCCACACCGAATTTCAAACCAATATCTTTAGTTTTGGCTGACTTATGGCTACTTAAGTATGATGGGTCTGGATTTTCTATTCCGACATTTCAAAATATGCACACGCCACTTTCCCTCCTGCTTTCAAAATGATTCAAATTAGATGAAACCCGAACGAGGAAAAAATACTGATTTTTTTGTCGCAAACGGCTATTTTTCGCAGTCGGTACCCATTTTTCATCGCTAGTTTCAGCGGATTTTGGAGGGGGATAATTTCTATTACCGCCCCTGTCGAGCGTGGGATGGGGGGGTTGCCCCTGCCGCCCCCTGGATCCGCCAGTGGTCAGACGCGCCACTTTCCCTATCCCTACTGCTGCCAAAATGCTACCAAATAGAGGAAACACGAACGAGGCAAAAACATATTTATTTATTTGGCAAGAAGTTTTTTCGCAGGCAGCACCCATTTTTCATCGCCAGTTTAAGCGGATTTTTTTTGGGGGAGGGGCTAATTTATATTGCCGCCCCTGTCGAGCTTGGAATGGGGGGCTTTGCCCCCCCCCCCCCCCCCCCCCCCCTGGATCTGCCAGTGATACAAGGAAATTCACTCACGCGCTCCTCTGCCACCGAGCAGGCAGCAGGAGACCAAAGGCTGTGACGCTGCGTGGGAAAATTATAACTTACGTTGGTTGTGAATCACTCCAAAATAGCGTCAGAAGTGCCACTTTCCCTATCCCTACTGCTACCAAAATGCTACAAAATAGAGGAAACACGAACGAGGCAAAAACAAAACAATACTTCTTTCGCAAGAAGTCATTTTTTCGCAGGCAGTAAGTACCCATTTTTCATCGCCAGTTTCAGCGGATTTTTTTTTTGGGGGGGGGGGGGCTAATTTCTATTGCCGTCCCTGTTGAGCTTGGGATGGGGCGCTTTAGCACCTGCCGCCCCCCCCCCCCCCCCCCTGGATCCGCCAGTGTGTGAGAGATCATTACAATCCTCCAATCATAGAGGCTTGGTGAAACTGAGGCATCGCATGAGGAAGCTTACTACAGCGTACTCCTTAACACTTGCAAATGGGATATTACCAACCAAACGTGGAATCCAGTCGCCCCATTTCTAATGAGGGGATTTTATTTAATATCATTTGACTCTCTTCATTCATATTTGTGGCTATTCTTCAGCGATTTTATTAGAAACTTCCAAAACCATTCTAAATCAGATATGCCTACAATGTTCCTTCGGCCTTACTTAAAATATAGAAAGTGAGACGCGATAATAAACGGTCCGATAACTATAACAAACATAATAACTGTAAGCAGACGCCTTATGATATCCACTCTCATCACAGTGAGCACAATACCCGCATTACGAGTGGCTTGCAACTAAATTGCACATATATCTCGTTGGTTGCGTGCACATTTTCTTTCTGCCATGTGGAAAATAGTTATGTTGCGTACCGGACAATTTTCATTGAATTATAGAAGGCAGCTTCTGGTGCACCAACTTTAACTTGATCACTGCTTCTAGAAACCAAAATCCAGTGAACTGCATGGGATTACAGAAATATGAAAGGATAACTTGGTCAATCATACCAAATTATTAACGCCTGAATAAGTAGATACAAATTATGTGTCGGACGTTAAAGTGGAAGACCTAGCTGTCCAAATACATGTAGTCATTACCGCTCTGAGGATAAGAACAGCATGTGACAGCGTATCATCGTGTACGACTAATGCAATCATACTTGGCAGAAAATTGAAAATGGATAACAATCTGGGCAACTCAAAACACAGGATAACACTTTTGTATTCGAAATACAAGACGGAAAGGCACAGTAGGAACTAGGACATGCTAACTTGACATGTTAGTTGACACATGTCAATTTCAGACCGATATCACATGCTAAACGAAAAATCGGGCACTAATGGGTTAACCATCTTGTGATGAATTAGTCTATTTTTTTAACATCATGAAGCGGTCCAAAATGGCGGAGGTGGCACTTGATCGGGATGCAGATGCATCATTGCCATGCTGCTTAGACGTGTTTGGTTCATCGTCGACCGCAGCCACGTTTTCATCCGTTTCTGGGCCGAGCACGATCTTTCTACCGATGATGTTGTTACAGGCTGGCATGCGGCTATTCGTAAAAGTCCAAAAATAAAAGAAAAGCATGATTTACTGCACTTTTTTAGTGCACTTAGGAGAGTTGTCGGCCGCTCTGGCTGTGGACAGTTGGACCACAGAGCTCTCCAGCAGTGGTCACAAAATTGTTGATGGTTGGTACTCACGTCGAATCAATGGGCAAATTGGGGCCCTCTAATTTGAGGGGACCCTTGCGCCGACTTAGGGCCCCCTCAGGCCGACTGAGAACCCATCAAGCCGACTGAGGGTCTTTCAAGCCGATAGAGGCCCCTCAGACCGACAGAGGTATGAGGAGCCCTTGGTCAGCTTGAGGAGGCTCTTGTTCAGCCTGAGGGGCCTCTGTCGGTTTGAGGGGCTTTCTGTCGGCCTTAGAGGCTCTGCCAGCCTGAGGGGGCCCTCAGCCTGGGGTCCCCTCAAGTCGATAGAGGGTCTCATCAGGCCGACTGGGTGCCCTTAGGGCTCCTCGGACAGGTTCTCCTCAGTAGAGGTTCTCCTCAGTAGAGGTTCTCCTCAGTAGAGGTTCTCCTCAGTAGAGGTTCTCCTCAGTAGAGGTTCTCCTCAGTAGAGGTTCTCCTCAGTAGAGGTTCTCCTCAGTAGAGGTTCTCCTCAGTAGAGGTATGAGGGTCAGGCTAACCGAGGACCCCCTCAGGCTGGCAGAGCCTCTAAGGCCGACAGAAAGCCCCTCAAACCGACAGAGGCCCCTCAGGCTGAACAAGAGCCTCCTCAAGCTGACCAAGGGCTCCCTCAGGCCGACAGAGGGCCCATCAGGCCGACATGGGGTCCCCTCAAGTCGATAGAGGGTCTCATCAGGCCGACTGGGTGCCCTTAGGGCTCCTCGGACAGACAGAGGTTCTCCTCAGTAGAGCCCTTCATCGGACACATTGTCAGCCCCATCCCCTGCCAGCCCATTCAGCCAGACCCAACCCCGTTCCAATCCGAATTCATAATTAATGGGGCTCCCATTTCCACCGGTTTCAGCATATTTAACTTTTTGTGGTGCTAAAAGTGATATGGTCTGTCCCATAACCCGTTCCAACCCGTGAATTTCCCAAAAGTTTGCCCCATTCCCACCCATTCCCGTCCTGTTCCCATTCCCATACGGGATTCCCACTCCATGAAGGGCTCTACTCCTCAGGCCGAACAAAGGCCGCCTCAAGCTGGCCGAGAGCCCCTCAAGCCATCAGAGGGCCCCTCATGCCGACAGAGCCCCCATCAGGTCGACAGAGGGCCCCTCAGACCGACAGAGGGGCCACTCAGCCCAATCAAGGACCCCTTCAAGTAGGCCGAGCCCACCCCCCACCCCCATCAGGGGGACAGAGGGGCCCTTTCAGGCTGATAGAGGGTCCGTCGTGTCGAAAGGGCCCCCTCAAGCTGGCCGAGGGCTCACTTAGGCGGCTAGAGGACCCCGTCGGGTTGAAAGGAGCCCCCTCAGTCTGACCGAGGGTCCCTCAGGCCGATAGAGGGGCTCATTCAAGTTGATAGAGGGCCCCTCATACCGATAGAGGGACCAATCAGACCGATAGAGGGTCCCTCAGACCGACAAGAGGGTCCCACAGGCTGATCAAGGGCCCCCTAATGCCGACCGAGGGCCCCTCAGGCCCACTGAGGGCCCTCGCAGGCCGACAGAGGGCCCTAAAAGCCGATAGAGGGCCCTAAAACCGATATAGGGCCCTAAAAACCGATATAGGGCTCTCAGGGCCGATCAAGGGCCCCTCAGTCCGACCGCGTACCTGTCTGGACAGCCAAGGGCCCTTACAAGAAAGACAAGATGGGCCCCTCAGCCCAAGGGGGTACCCACGGGTGTCCAGGGTACCCCATTGGATACGCTCTTGGCCGGAACGCAGGCGGTTGCAGCACCGCAGACACGCAGATTTCTCACCAGCTGGTAATTGTTGTTATTTACCAGCAGTGCATGTGACAGCGGAGTGCATTGCACGACTGCACAGTGCACAGCCGCTCAGCTGCACGGTTCACGCTGGTCGGCAGACGCTGCAGGTGAAGGTGACGTGGCGGGAGAGCGACGGCAATGTATGGTTTTCAGCAGTCAATGATGAAAAAATATGCTGACCTCTGAACACAATGATGATTTATGAGACAGTTGAACCTAAAAGAACCTGAGTGCTGCGACCTAAAAAAATGTAAAGCTTATTATATAGCTCAAAATTTTACTGCAGCTATGCAGGATGATTCCTTAAAGGAAATAGTTTACCTTCGACATTAGTTTTAAACGGAGATAGCAATTGTGTAGCCCGTGTTGGGAAATCTGCAACACGGAACACGGAAACTTGCAAAAAAAACTTGCAACACGGAAACTTGCAAATCTGCAATCTGCAAGTTTTCTTGATTGAAAAGGCTCTTCAGCCGAATATATTTGATTTTTGGGGGGCGAAGGAATGCGGTGCTGGCGAAAGAATGTGGTGCTGGACCCGGGCAGAGGCTATACCATCAGCCAATCAGCGTGCAGCTGGTGCTAGCAAGCAAATCGCCGGCCGCCGGTTGGCACATCTCTAATGCGATTATATTCTTACGCGACTATTTTCAAATCTGATTGGCTGAACCATTTTGTTAATTTGCGTGACGTCAGGACCCTGACTCAAGAGTATGCATATAGTTTTGATAAACAATAATTATTTACGGCCTTCTGTCCTGAATCGGCGCGATATAAGGCCATTTTTGATAATTAAACATAAATTGTATTAAAAAATATAATAAAATCCTGTTTGGGAAATTTTTCAAAGTGAACTATTTCCTTTAACTGACACCTACCTACACTGGGGCCAGTATTCATGGCACCTTAAAAGTTTCAAATTTTCCGAGAAGTTCTCACTTAGGTCAATTTTGAAACATGGAGCATGGCAAAGCATGGATATTTGCCATAAGCAGGTCCTGTAGGTCCTGTATGTAAACTTCTGAATGTAAACTGTCTTAAATTTAAACTTGTGATCAGTACAGGCTACTAGGTAAACCTCCAATAAGTATGCATATATTCGTCTGGACATTAAATTGCGTTGAAGCTAGGCAATAATAATAATAATAATAATAATGTTTATTTCGCACCAGCGCTGGTACATATCTTTGCAGCACACACAATGGGAAGGAGATAGTACACAAGACAGACACAACAAGACACAAGTCATACACTAGCCAGGGTCAATGCCCCTCAGCCACTCATGGTGGTCTTGGTTCCTCTGTACAACGATCCGATTCAGGTGGGACGCAAAAAGGTTGACAATGTCATTTTTTCCTGCTGCTGGGAGGTTAAGGGCCATTAGGTCATACTCCCGTCTAATATGAAGATGCGTTTTTGCTACGATTATGGCCTATGACACTTACACACAGGGTTTTTATAATACTATTTTGTGTCGCAAAATATACAGCATTTTGCAATAGGCATAGTGCTGTGAATTGTGATGTTTTGTCCACACAAATGTGGAGTCCGAGAATCTTGTTTAAGGTCACACATATATTATTTGTCTTGAAATACTTAATGTATTTAAAGAAAGATATTCCAAAGAAAAATGCATATTTAATTTAAGAATTACAAGGCCAAGCTGTGTCTAAAAGTAATAAGCATGATTGAAAGTTGAAGCATGGGGACTTGCAGTAGGCAGAGACTGGAAACTGGCATATAAGTGGCAAACAGATTCAGTTTGGTTATGTCATGTCATGGTTGGTTAGGTTAGGTTCGGTTATATTTGTTTTCCTAGGAATACATTTATTTTCCAGCAATAAGTTGTTTTTGAGGTGACGACTATTGAGTAGGCTATTGCAAGTTTACATTCCAAATCACGCGATAATCATCACGGACGTGCAACCACAAAGGGCCCGAGTGACTCACTGTTGCACTAACATTTTTTGTCATGCTTTTACCAAATAATACCTAGAATCAGGGGCGTAGCCAAGGGGGATCCTAGGATCCACCTATGCCCTCAAAGAGCACTTTTGGGCCGACCCGCTTGGGCCCCCGGAGGGGGCATAAAAGGAAGTGCCTCGGTGCTGAAAGAGCCTTCTGGTAGGCATCCGAACTAACGCGGTTACCTAGGTACCGTTTGATAAACATTAAAGCACTCTGAACAATGTCAAACTCGGGGATTTTAGACCCCTCCCGCCCAAACAGGAGGGATCCGGGCCCAAGTAGGAAGTCCGGGCCCACGCAAGAGGGTTTCGGGCCCACGCAGGTCCGGGTCCCCCAGGAGGAGTTCGGGCCCACGCAGGAGGGTTTCGGGCACACGCTAGAGCGATCAGAGCCCACGCAGGAGGCCCGGGCAGGTCCGGCTTCACGCAAGAGGGGTCCGGCCCACGCAGGTTCGGGCCCACGCGAGAGGGTTTTGGGCCCACGCAGGTCCAGGCCCACACATGAGGATCCGGGCCCAAGTAGAAGGCCCGGGCCCACGCAAGAGGGTTTCGGGCCCACGCAGAGAGTATGGGCCCACGCAGGAGGTCCAGACCCACGCAGGAGGGGTCCAGGCCCAAGTAGGAGACCCGGGCCCACGCAGGTCCGGGCCCACGCAAGAGAGTTTCTGGACCACGCCGGAGGGTCCGGGCCCAGGCAAGTCCGGTTTCACGCAGGGGGAGGGGCGGCCCACGCAGGTCCGAACCCACGCAAGATAGTTTCGGGCCCACGCAGGTTTGAGCCCACACAGGAGGGGTCCAGACCCAAGTAGGAGGCCCGGGCCCAAGCAGGTCCGGGCCCACGCAAGAGGGGTTCGGGCCAACGCAGGAGGACCAGGCCCACGCAAAAATAGTCTGGGCCCACTCAGCAGGTTCAGGCCCACGCAGGTCGGGGCCCACGCAGGAGTCTGGGCCCAAGCAGGAGGTCCAGGCCCACGTAGGTCCGAGCCACACAGGAGGGGTCCGGGCGAACACAGCTCCGGCCCACGGGAAGAGTACAATTTGCATTCCGAGAATGTTTAGGGCAACCGTGGCATACCAAAATAATCGTGCAACACGTAATAGTAAACAGCGAAATAATTTTAAAAATATTTCCTTGGAAGAGATTCGAACTCCGCATCAAGCAACGTCATCCAGATCAAAAGTTCGATACACTACCAACTGCGCTATTTAGCTCGGGGCACCTCCGCGCGGAGAAACGGGATGTGATCCGAGCCGCGGATGCGGCCGGTGTCTTGTGCAATCTTCACCCTGTACGCCGTAGGAATCAGGCGTTAGATCAAGATTACGAAGTGTTCCAGTTGGAAATACGCGCTAGTATTTGTATATACCGTGAATATGCTGCGTGATTTGTTGCGTCAGATTCGTCGTCTCAAAGAGTCAGAAGAGTCAGTGCTGCTAAAACATTTAATTCACAGCAGTCTCCCACGGAACTTTCATCCCGGAAATGAAGGTAACTTTGAGGGGCTATTGCTAGTCTTCTGTGCAACAGATCATGTAATGATTATACCAGATCACGTAGCTTGAACTCCCTCGTCATCCATACAAATATTACAGTCTATCTTTCACAAACAAACAAAATATTCGGCGTCCATGTTGTGGCCTGGACACCATTCAAATGATGAAATTTTTCGGGAATTTCCAAAGGAGATATTCGGGTATTTTATACAATATAATAAATTCCTTTGACCACTTATTAGGAAAGATTAACGATTACTTTTCAGAAAACATGTTGGTTTTAGGTAAATATGCCTCAGCCATCCCGACCAGAGGCATTTATTTCTTACCTGTATTAGACATATTTCATAGTCAGACACCTTGTGGAAAACAACCCTCATTTAATCAATATAAGACTCATAAAGGGAAAATAAGCATTCAATGCCTGGGGGATGAATCAGGCTATCCGATACTGCATTCAGAATCTGACATTTAACTTTAGTTAATCCGTGAGAAATCCCCGCGTTTACCTGGAAATTTCATTATTAGCCTGGTCAACTTCATCCCAATTTCATCCCAATTCATCCTGAATTTCATCCTGGATCTGGGCTCTTGTCTTCGCCTGATATGTGTGTAAATGTGTAGACATAATACAATTCTGAATTAAATTTTTAGGAAAAAATATATATATACAATGTTAAGCAATAATTAACGATAATTCCTTTCTTTTCTAAGTAATGTTTTATGGTATCCCTGATAAGGCAAAGGCAAAGAAGGCAAAGAAGCTGTTCATGTGACGTTTCTTGCGCTAAGAAAACTGTTGCCCAGGCTCACAGCGTGTTTGTGTAACAGGTTGGGCACGTCTTCATTCCTCTTTCTTAGATATTTAAATGACTGTACCTTAGTCTTGTGTTGAAAATATGCAAGCAATACAACTTACAAGCAAATTCCATATTCTTGTATACTGTATACTCGTATTCCAGAATACTGGTGAGAATTTCAATTGATCAATATGTATTCACTTCACTGATATTTTGATTGTGTTGGCGGAATATAACACAAATAAGCTTATATTTTTTTGACTATAGTTTAAAGTAATTTCATACAGTCAAGGATGACAAATCAGACCTTTTCATTACCCGTGATTTTCCAGGTAATATTCCCAAAAATTTCACACTGTTAAATAATAAGACACTAGGGTGTGACTGAATTGGGGCTGGGACTGAGACTGACAAGTCACTGAGTTCTGGAATGTGACTGGACTCGTGACTGAACGGACATCTTAACGGTCCGACTGATCGCAGCGTGCAGAGCGCAGCCAATTGACAACGGCCAGTTATCTACATGACAACCATGAACCAAGCCAGGCCCACTTCGGCTCGGGAGTGGTCGTGGCTATCGCCACACCCCGCTCCGCTCTCAGCCTGCCCCGCCTGTCCAGTAGCCGAAGACAGCGGCACACTCTCCATTCTCCATACCTGCCCGCCCCGCTGTCTCGGTCCACTCTCCCTGCAGAGAGCCGGAGACAGCGGGCAAGACAGCTGCTCTCCCTGCAGAGAGCCGGAGAGACAGCGGGAAACGGCCGTGGCCGGGTGTGGCTCATTGTGTCGGGTGTGGCTGTGGCTGCTGTGGATGTGTCATTGTGGCCGGGTGTGGTTCATTGTGCCAGGTGTGGCTGTGGCTGCTGTGGCTGTGTCATTGTGTCCGGGTGTGGCTCATTGTGGCCGGGTGTGGCTGTGGCTGCTGTGGCTGTGTCATTGTGCCCGGGTGTGGCTCATTGTGTCGGGCGTGGCTGTGGCTGCTGTGGATGTGGCATTGTGTCCGGGTGTGGCTCATTGTGCCGGGTGTGGCTGTGGCTGCTGTGGCTGTGTCATTGTGTCCGGGTGTGGCTCATTGTGGCCGGGTGTGGCTGTGGCTGCTGTGGCTGTGTCATTGTGGCCGGGTGTGGCTCATTGTGGCCGGGTGTGGCTGTGGCTGCTGTGGCTGTGTCATTGTGGCCGGGTGTGGCTCATTGTGCCGGGTGTGGCTGTGGCTGCTGTGGATGTGGCATTGTGGCCGGGTGTGGCTCATTGTGCCGGGTGTGGCTGTGGCTGATGTGGCTGTGTCATTGTGTCCGGGTGTGGCTCATTGTGGCCGGGTGTGGCTGTGGCTGCTGTGGCTGTGTCATTGTGGCCGGGTGTGGCTCATTGTGGCCAGGTGTGGCTGTGGCTGCTGTGGCTGTGTCATTGTGGCCGGGTGTGGCTCATTGTGTCGGGTGTGGCTCATTGTGTCGGGTGTGGCTGTGGCTGCTGTGGCTGTGTCATTGTGTCCGGGTGTGGCTCATTGTGGCCGGGTGTGGCTGTGGCTGTGTCATTGTGCCCGGGTGTGGCTCATTGTGTCGGGTGTGGCTGTGGCTGCTGTGGATGTGTCATTGTGGCCGGGTGTGGCTCATTGTGCCGGGTGTGGCTGTGGCTGCTGTGGCTGTGTCATTGTGGCCGGGTGTGGCTCATTGTGCCGGGTGTGGCTGTGGCTGCTGTGGATGTGTCATTGTGCCCGGGTGTGGCTCATTGTGTCGGGTGTGGCTGTGGCTGCTGTGGCTGTGTCATTGTGGCCGGGTGTGGTTCATTGTGCCGGGTGTGGCTGTGGCTGCTGCGGCTGTGTCATTGTGCCGGGTGTGGCTGTGACTGCTGTGGCTGTGTCATTGTGGCCGGGTGTGGCTCATTGTGCCGGGTGTGGCTGTGGCTGCTGCGGCTGTGTCATTGTGCCGGGTGTGGCTGTGACTGCTGTGGCTGTGTCATTGTGGCCGGGTGTGGCTCATTGTGCCGGGTGTGGCGCGGCTGGACAGGGGCAAGACTTGATTAAACTTATTCAAACACCCTATTGTTGCAATATCAGCATCTGCAAGCGCACAAATCTCTGCTCCGGTGGTATACACCAGTAAGGCGCCATAGTTGGCGATGAACGAACGAGCGCGAAGGAAATGTATGGCGAATTTCAACTCGATCGGGCAAGTCTAGTTTCTGAGATACAAAAAAGGGGTGCACACGTGCCCACGTGCACAGGCACACCACCCCTGACTTGTGGGCAGGCGGCGGCTGAGGGGTCCCTAACCAGTAACCACACACCAAATGTGCACACAATCGGCCCAGCCGTTGCAGAGTTTTTGCGAGAAAACACTTTTCAACACCCCTCACGCGGCACGCGCCACGCGCAGCGGTAGTCAATCATGTGAGTCGACACTGGTCTCAAACAAGGTAGGGTGGATGGGGCTACTCGGCAAAGAAGTCCGCTTGTCAATCGGATTTGCAGTTGCATAGATATAAGCTTCTCAAAAGCGTCGCCACGGGTCGGTCCGGGCCGGGCCGGGCCGCTCATATTAAGATTTTTCCCATATACCACGGAAGGACGAGCGAGCGCGAAGCGCTCGCTCGTAATCACTAGCATTCTGACCATGTCGGCTCTGAACTCTGACCTCATCTTAATGACATTTGGAGATAAAAAACTAATCATATTTCTAAATGAGGGATTTCACAAACACAGGCTGAACCAGTCCAAAACGGGTAAACTACTTCACTTGACGAGAGCGAACAGCACAAACTAGAATTACAAATTGGACGCATCTATTTCTGATTCAGCCATTTCCCCATCTGCACACTCATTGTGTCACAAGGGAGGTGCACAGGTTGACAGATTGACGAGGGGCATGCATTCGTCGAGAGCAAAAGTCTACAGTTTGCTTTTCTAGGCACGCGCACATAAGATTCTATCAAATCACAATCACGTATTGCACCAGGGAGAATTTTAGTGAACGTAAAAAGCAGTACTGATTACGTTTATGCATCCTACCGATAATATATAATAAAGAAAAGTAGCACGGTGTGCATTGTCTATATTATGAAATGACTAATTAACTATCTAACACTGCGGCACAGTTGGCATTTGGCAATATGAATTAGTATCCACATATCTATCGTTCTCTGAGTGAAAACGTGTCATAGTGCATCCAAGCATTCAGCTGTGTTGCATGACTCAATGACCGCAAAGCTGACATGAAATAGGTATGACAGTATAAGGCAGCAACTGTTCATGAGTTAATTTACTAACCCAGTTCGATAGGTCATTTAGAGATATTTAATGAATTGAGATACCGATCTTTACAACTTGACTTCCATATACAATCAACTTTTATCTATTTAAGCTGATCTGCATAATTCAGTTAGGAATCAGTGTGATAGTCGTAATATTAGTTAGATCTGTATCAGTTTCAGTGGGGTACAATTAACCCAGAACGAAAAGCGATTCCGGGGTTCAGCTGCGCAATATTCTGAAGAACCCAATCGTTATTAACGTCTCATCCCAATTGTATTTTATCTGACACATCTTTTACAGCCAGCTCTACCTGTGGCAGATCCAGAGGTCGCGGGAACCATAGCGCCTCCTAAACGAATGAAACCGACCGAAAATTGACATCTGCAGTCCTGACTTTAAAGGAAAATATTGACCCTTTTGATGTATTGTTCTGCATTATATTATGACACATGTATGGTATCAAATCGATCGCGGCTCAATTTAAAAGTGAAATAACTTTTTCAATTTCGATAACTAAAATTAGGGAAATGTTAAATATATATTAATATCCAGACAATTATGGCATATGACACAGGAAAGCAAACACATAGGTGGACGCGTTTCGTCATACAAGACGAAACGCGTTGTGTCTGTGTCTGCGTCTGTGGGTCCGGGACTGCTGTGTGTCTGTGTCTGTGTCTGCCTCTTGGTCCGGGACTGCTGTGTGTGTGTCTGTGTCTGCCTCTTGGTCCGGGACTGCTGTGTGTGTGTGTCTGTGTCTGCCTCTTGGTCCGGGACTGCTGTTTGTCTGTGTCTGTGTCTGTGGGTCCGGGACTGCTGTGTGGCTGTGTCTGTGCCTGTGTCTGTGGGTCCGGGACAGCTGTGTGTCTGTGTCTGTGGGTCCGGGACTGTTGTGTGTCTGTGTCTGTGTATGTGGGTCCGGAACTGCTGTGTGTCTGTGTCTGCCTCTTGGTCCGGGACTGATGTGTGTCTGTGCCTGTGTCTGTGGGTCCGGGACTGCTGGGTGTCTGTCTGCGTCTGTGTCTGTGGGTCCGGAACAGCTGTGTGTATGTGTCTGCCTCTTGGTCCGGGACTGCTGTGTATCTGTGTCTGTGTCTGTGGGTCCGCGACTGGTGTGTGTCTGTGTCTGCCTCTTGGTCCGGGACTGCTGTGTGTCTGTGTCTGTGTCTGTGGGTCCGCGACTGCTGGGTGTCTGTGTCTGTGTCAGCCTCTTGGTCCGGGACTGTTGTGTGTTTGTGTTTGTGGGTCCGGGACTGCTGTGTGTCTGTGTCTGTGTCTGTGGATCCGTGACTGCTGTGTGTCTGTCTGTGTCTGCCTCTTGGTCCGGGACTGCTGTGTGTCTGTGTCTGCCTCTTGGTCCGGGACTGCTGTGTGTTTGTGTCTGTGTCTGTGGGTCCGGGACTGCTGTGTGTCTGTGTCTGTGTCTGCCTCTTGGTCCGGGACTGCTGTGTGTCTGTGTTTGCGTCTGTGGGTCCGGGACTGCTGTGTGTCTGTGTCTGTGGGTCCGGGACTGCTGTGTGTCTGTGTCTGCCTCTTGGTCCGGGACTGCTGTGTGTCGGTGTCTGTGGGTCCGGGACTGCTGTGTGTCTGTGTCTGTGGGTCCGGGACTGCTGTGTGTCTGTGTCTGTGGGTCCGGGACTGCTGTGTGTCTGTGTCTGTGTATGTGGGTCCGGGAATGCTGTGTGTCTGTGTCTGTATATGTGGGTCCGGGACTGCTGTGTGTCTGTGTCTGTGTCTGTGTCTGTGTCTGTGGGTCCGGGACTGCTGTGTGTCCGTGTCTGTGGGTCCGGGACTGCTGTGTGTCTGTGTCTGCGGCTGTGGGTCCGGGACTGCTGTGTGTCTGTGTCTGTGGGTCCGGGACTGCTGTGTGTCTGTGTCTGCGTCTGTGGGTCCGGGACTGCTGTGTGTCTGTGTCTGCCTCTTGGTCCGGGACTGCTGTGTGTCTGTGTCTGTGGGTCCGGGACTGCTGTGTGTCTGTGTCTGTAGGTCCGGGACTGCTGTGTATCTGTGTCTGTGGGTCCGGGACTGCTGTGTGTCTGTGTCTGTGTCTGCCTCTTGGTCCGGGACTGCTGTGTGTTTGTGTCTGTGTCTGTGGGTCCGGGACTGCTGTGTGTCTGTGTCGGTGTATGTGGGTCCGGGACTGCTGTGTCTGTGTCTGTGGGTCCGGGACTGCTGTGTGTCTGTGTCTGTGTGTGGGTCCGGGACTGCTGTGTGTCTGTGTCTGTATCTGTGGGTCCGGGACTGCTGTGTGTCTGTGTCTGCCTCTTGGTCCGGGACTGCTGTTTGTCTGTGGCTGTGGGTCCGGGACTGCTGTGTCTGTGTCTGTGGGTCCGGGACTGCTGTGTGTTTGTGTCTGTGTCTGTGGGTCCGGGACTGCTGTGTGTCCGTGTCTGTGGGTCCGGGACTGATGTGTGTCTGTGTTTGTGTCTGTGGGTCCGGGACTGCTGTGTGTCTGTGTCTGTGTCTGTGGTCCGGGACTGCTGTGTGTCTGTGTTTGTGTCTGTGGGTCCGGGACTGCTGTGTGTCTGTGTTTGTGTCTGTGGGTCCGGGACTGCTGTGTGTCTGTGTCTGTGTCTGTGTCTGTGGTCCGGGACTGCTGTGTGTCTGTGTTTGTGTCTGTGGGTCCGGGACTGCTGTGTGTCTGTGTTTGTGTCTGTGGGTCCGGGACTGCTGTGTGTCTGTGTCTGTGTCTGTGGTCCGGGACTGCTGTGTGTCTGTGTTTGTGTCTGTGGGTCCGGGACTGCTGTGTGTCTGTGTCTGTGTCTGTGGTCCGGGACTGCTGTGTGTCTGTGTTTGTGTCTGTGGTCCGGGACTGCTGTGTGTCTGTGTTTGTGTCTGTGGGTCCGGGACTGCTGTGTGTCTGTGTCTGTGTCTGTGGTCCGGGACTGCTGTGTGTCTGTGTCTGTGTCTGTGGTCCGGGACTGCTGTGTGTCTGTCGCTATCCCCGGACCGTTGAGAGGCGCCCGCGCGGCAGTCGACTATAATGACCGCGTCCAGTCTGCCGGGTCGCCCGAGAGCTCATTACGTCGTCACGAACGGACACGTAATGAGCGTGGAAGGATGACGGGACGGCGGGACGGCGGGACGGCGGGAAGGTGGGACGGTGGGTGGACGGTGGGTGGACGGCGGGACGTCGGTATGGTGGTATGGGGTATGGTGGTATGGTGGTATGGTGGTATGTTGGTATGGTAGTATGGTAGTATGGTAGTATGTTAGTATGGTAGTATGGTAGTATGGTAGTATGGTAGTATGGTAGCATGGTAGTATGGTAGTATGGTAGTATGGTAGTATGGTAGTATGGTAGTATGGTAGTATGGTAGTATGGTAGTATGGTAGTATGGTAGTATGGTAGTATGGTAGTATGGTAGTATGGTAGTATGGTAGTATGGTAGTATGGTAGTATGGTAGTATGGTAGTATGGTAGTATGGTAGTATGGTAGTATGGTAGTATGGTAGTATGGTAGCATGGTAGCATGGTAGTATGGTAGTATGGTAGTATGGTAGTATGGTAGTATGGTAGTATGGTAGTATGGTAGTATGGTGGTATGGTGGTATGGCGGGGAAGCGGGCCAAACCGTCCATCCTACAGCCCGCCACCAGCTGGGGAGAGGCGAACTTGTGTCGTTTGATGGGAACAGGACTAGAGTCGGGCGTAGGTTCGTACATGAGAGGGAGCACACTCGGACCAGGCACGAGCTCATTCCTGTTCGCATATTTCATCTCGCCGTTGTCAAGACCAATACCAAAATGTGCAGGTAAGAGCGTCAGCACAAGGGCTAAAACGTTAATCATAGGGTCCTGCCCGCGACATATGTGTGATAGGCAGATTGGAATTAAACTTGAACAGCAGAAGAAGTTTAAGGGAAGTCTAACCCGATTTGTTTTTGTAAATTAGCCCATATCCCAATAACTTTGCTTCAGATCCCAAGATCCCAATGTCAGCGCCCAAATCCCAAGATCTTGGGACAAATCTCAAGGAATGGCATCACTGCACCGGAGAGTCGGGTCTTCCCCCGCTGGTTGCGACGCATCTGGCGCTGGCGATGACGGGACACCCCGGACTGTCCCTGGATGACGGCAACGAAAGGGAATTTCTCTCTGGTGGGCTCTCGAGCCGGACTGGGCGAGGCGGAATGGAGAAGCAGCCGAGGAGCAGAATAAACAGCAGAGGTGATCGGCCCCAGAGCCGAAAACTGGACCAGCGCAGGGCAAGCAAAGTTGATATCCACTATGCAGTATGCAACTGTATGAATAGCAATCAGCTCCGCGTCGTTTAAATTTGTTAAAGGGAAGTGTCGACCTTGGTAGATTCGAGCGAATGCTATACAATGACTAAACAGAGTACGCAGATAATTGTTCTGCTATTAATTTGTCATAAAACCCGGGAACTGTGGAGATATTCATGAAATAAAATATTATACAACATGACGTCAATTTCAGATTCAAGTCACAAGCGCGTCACACCTCCCGATTTTATGGTGAATCGAATTAGGTAAACAGTGCTGCTTCATGTGCGCCCCCGGTTTTATAATGCACACCGTAAGATACACAACAGGTACGCCATCTGCACCTGGTAGCACTTTTTTCTGTGACGTCACATGTATTCGATTTTTTGTCTGTCAACGAACGGAAAAACGGTTATTTTCCTCAAGTCTTTCCTGAAGAACAAATTCACTTACAAAGAAGGAACCAGAGACACTTTTTGGAAGTTTTAAACATGAAGGAAGCAGATCAATCCCGATGCCAATTCTAACGCTACGTGACGTCACGGCTGCCCGTCGTGGGCCATCCGTCATTCCCGGAAAACTCCTTCCGCTACGCTGCATTTGTTTGATGAGTCGATTTGCACTGAATATTTATTTGTTTGTTCTCGACAAGATTATCCCATTCCTGAGTCAGGGTAAGTGATCTTTGTTGCATGCATAGGCGTACACAAGGGGGGGCGGGGCAATTGCCCCCCCCCCCCCCCCCTAAAGGTCTGTACGTGCCCCCGTGCATATTTGTTTTTGGTTCCAACCTTACGTTTGAATGCGTTTCGCGCCGGACACTTCGCTAAGCAGAGCTGTTTGCATGGACCATATCCCATCGCGCAATATTTGCTGACAGGCGGAATTTAAAGTCATGGATTTACGTGTCACAAGCTTTCGGCACTTTCGGCACGGGCGCATTGACTCCATCTTACTCAGAGGCCGCTGCCACCAACGCAGGTTATCCCAGTCAAGAGTAAATAGGACGAGTTAGCACGATTCGCGGCGCCAGCCCCATGCATCAACTCGAACATCTCTCCCTGCCAACTCTTCTTGGTGCAAGAAGAAGTCAGGCGGGCGCGATTGTCAAATGCGCTACGCAGGCACGTAGCCAGGATTTTTATTTTTATCAGGGAGGGGGTCCACCCGGTAGTAAGAAATCGCTCCTCAGACATTGACTGGGGTGGGAGGGGGGGGGGGGGGTAGGGGGTAGGGTCGGGTCGTCACAGAATCTCATTGTATCTCTAGTGTGCATTTATTTTGTTCAGGGGGAGGGGGGGGCATGGCCCAGTGCCCCCCCCCCCCCCTTGGCTACGTCCCTAGCGCTACGGGGAAGGACTTCAACAAGCACCGCAACGACGTGGCTACGATGGAATTTGGACGAGAGGCGCCTCTTCGTCCGTGGAAGAAGCGTCGGCATCTGATGGAAGTGGTAGACAATAATGTCTACCACTTCTATCAGTGATAGATTCAGGCAGATATAGGGCTAGGTATATTTCGGCAGGTCAGAGCGGTGAGAGAGAGGGGGGGGGGGTATATTTCGGCAGGCCAGAGAGAGGTGAATGACCTAGCCGTGACAGAATTAGTCACATCCACGATCGCACTCGAATATACGTGCTTGCTGACGAAAATGCGTGCTACTGACGGACGGCATACCTACACGTGAGAGTGCTATACAAATAAATTCAGTATCTTTTTTTAAATACATTTATAATTTTGCTTTTTCGAGAAAAAAACAAACCGCAAATGAGTAAGCTTAAGAGAATTGACAATTTTTGCAGGAAAATGTAGTTTATTAATTAACCTTTAACGCCCCTCTGGGCCCATGGCGTCCCCTTTGTCGGCGAAAAATGCCGCCCCCTGGGTCAGCCGCCCACCCCATTCCTAAACCCATTCGGAAAAATCCTAGATCCGCCCCTTGGCATGTTTGAAGAAACGGCACCCCAATTTCCCGGAAAAAAAATGCGCCCCTGTTTCCCGGAAAAATGCGCCTATGTTCCCCCCCCCCCCCCCAAAAAAAAAATGCGCCCCTATGCCCTGCTGCCCCCCCCCCCCCCCTTGAAGAAGAAAAAATCCTGGATTCGCCCCTGACACGATAAGCACAGTACCAAAATGTGAGACCACAGCCAACATCAGGTCTGGGTCGGCCAGCAGGGGGCGCAGAAGGAGTATGAGGCTGTTGGGCTGTCATTTTCGAGGTAGAAGACAGGCCTGCCGCTGCACCTGATGATGGGCCTGGTTCTGGGGAGAGTTTGGCATGCGATGGTTGAAACTGAAAAAAAAACTGGAGAAATCATGACATGATTACATTGACACGTCAATTTTTTTATGCAAAGTGGGCAGAGCTTGTCAGGCACTGTGGTAGAAATTGAAACTCGGATCAGCAGTAGTGTTATTTGGGGGAATTCATGTCAGAAAGGAGCAGAAGCAGGCAAATGAGGTTCTTTATTGCCAAAGTTGGTAAACACGATAATCGCAAAGGAATACAAACTTGAGTCATCTTAGTATGAAAGACAATGAGCACATCCTTGAAAATGTTAAAATTAAGTTCTAAATTTGCTAACTGGTTGGGCAGGACAGGTATTCGCTGCCATGACATTATACCTTACCATCACCCCTTGAGTGGTCAAAGGTGGGGAGGCCAAGCAGGTGAGTTTACCTATCTGATCTGGAACACGTTACTCTTCAGTCTGTGATAAAGTATTTGATTTGGAAAGTTTCTCTTTGGCTAGGCCAATAAATACTCACTTAAAAACGCTTGCCCTCGACCCACACAAGCAGCATTTCAGCGTCACCGTTCAAAAACCAATGTAACTCGCTCAATCTTAAATTATTAATTCTTATACGGATTACAGCCTTGTCAATAATTACTGTCCACAAATGCACAAGGAATTCGCGGCCGCCGTTATCTACCGTGACAATAAGGCATAAATTATAACCGTGTTCAATAAGACGTGGTGTGCTGTGTACAATAAGCTTGACCAATCGCCGTTGCGCTCGCTAGAGCCAGCTCATCGCTGATTGGTCAAGCTTAATGTACACACCGTGCGAATACTAGTCTGAACACCACTATTCTCATGCGGGGAAAAAACTGCAGGGCGGACGGCAGTTGCCAAGGCCCCCAAGTTTGGCGAAATAGAGCCAAGTTCTGTGGGCTGGTTGCTGTGACGTCATCATGCTGTGACGTCATCAGTCAATCTGGTATACAATTCTCATCTGGTATAAACCTTGGCGGTTCGTTCGAAAATCTGCTCTAGAGCCGATGAGGTAGAGTTTTGAGAACAACGAACATTGGATCATATGATTTATATATCCAAGCTACAATTCTGCTATCTCAGTTCAAAACCCCATGTTAAGGTCGACACTTCCCTTTAAGGGGGAGGGTCGGAAATCCCCCCCCCCCCCCCCGGCAGTTCGTGGTTTGGCGCGAACTCACGGCAGTGCGTGTGTTAATGGACCTTAATTCGGCAACAGTTAACTAACAAGCAAAATAACTAACTAACTTATATATAAGTAGATACACATTTTTTTCTGAAAAATTCGTGTGTTCTAAATCGAATGCATTGGTTTGCCAGCATTTGCTTGCGTACGACCGTATAACGATACCTTCATTAAATGTACCCTAAGCATTGACCATAGCACCGTAAAACACGGCATAGCATAACTCGGTTGAAGCCAAGTATGGTACTGGTACCAAATGTATGCTAAATGCATGATTTTGCTCATCAGCATCTGTGCGGCACGCTTGGCCAAGCCGGAACGGTGCCCGCGACATTGGCAAAACCGTCCCGGCTCCGGGGAGGTCTGGGGGTTACCGCCCCGGCCGGGGAGAGCTGTGAGGTACCTCCCCGGCGCTCCAGACAGGCCGCAGCCCTCGCCCGACACTGTCTCGCACGACGTCGCGTGGTAGTGCCCCCATCGGCCGGCCGGGCGCGCGACCCGTCAGTCCGTTAGACTGGCGCGCCGCGCGCCCGGCCGGCCGACCGTCCGGTCGACTGGCCCTTGCAAGGGCCGGTCTCAGGTTGGTCCGGTTGGGTAAGGCGGGGGCGCACACATATGCATACATTGTGTTTTTTTCCTTCAGTTTTGTTTTGTTTTCAGTTTGTTCAACTAAAATGTTCATAATTTACTGGCGAACCTACTGGCGTAACAGTCAACAGCGTTAGTAATACGCACACAAACCTCTAAATGTTGCGCGACAGGTGATTGTCAACTAACTTGGTGCGAACCTAGCACATCACCTAACCAGCTACCTCAGGTTCGTGAGTCAGTCAAGCCCGCCGGTTCTGGATTCAGGCACGGTGAAAGCTCCAGTTCCGCTTCTCCGACTTTTTCTGACCTTCTCCGACTTTATCAGTGTCGCTCCTTCATGTTTACCAGCTATTCTCTATTTTTGTTTTGCTTGTTAAGCGACCCATTTCCTTATATGATATTGATACCCATTTCCTTAAATATATGACATACTATTGGCAATAAGCAGCATTGGGTATGGAAAAGAGCGGTACACGTTACTTCTCTTCAGTCTTAATTTTCTTGCCGTAGTATACCCAAAAAGTTCGCCCCCCCCCCCAACTTCAAAGTAGTTCCCACGCCCCTGTATACGCAGGCTGCTTGTAACGTAAACAACCGTTGTGAGGACCCGAAACAAGTTTCGTGCCCCGATCGGCGCACAAAACAGCGTCTTCTAAAAGGGGCGCACTAGTCCTGTGTCGAAATTACTTAGCATGGCGAGGTAATTCTTTCACCACAACCCGGACTGCTTTGGACTGCTTTGTCACCCTGCCGACATGCTCAGGGGCCCCTCCGACCTGCCCAGGGACCCCTCCAGTCTGGCTAGGAGCTCATCTGGCATGTTCAAGGGCCCTTCCGACCGGCCCAGGGACCCTTTCGGTCTAGCCAGGGGCCCCTCTGACTTGCCCAGGAGCCACTCAGATTTGCCCAGCGACTCTTCTGGTCGAAATGCGCTGGCTGCTTTGTCGCCCTGCCAACATGTACAAGGGGCCCTCCGACCTGCCTTGGGGCCCCTCCGTACTGGCCAGGGGCCAATTCGGCCCGTTCAGGGGCCCTTCTTACCAGCCCAGAGGTCCTTTCGGTCTGGTCACGGGGCCACTTCAATCTGCCCAGGGGCCCTGTGAACTTTCCAGGAGCCCTCTGGTCTCTCCAGGAGCCCTCTGGTCTCTCCAGGAGCCCTCCGGCTTTCTAAGGGGCTCTTCCGACCTAACAAGGGACTGCGCTGGCTGCTTTGTCGCCTTGCGACATGACCCGAGGGCCCTCCGACATGCCCTGGGGCCCCTCCGAGCTGACCAGGGGCCTATTTTGCATGTTCAGGGGCCCTTCTGACCCACCTCGGGGCCCTTTCAGTCTGGTCAGGGGCCCCTCTGACCTGTACAGGGCCATTTTAACTTCCCTGGGGCCCTTTGGTCTGTCCAGGAGCACTCAAACCTGCTCAGGGGCCCTTATGACCTAGCAATGGACTGCGCTGGCTGCTTTGTCGCTCTGCCGACATGCTCAGTGGCCTCTCGACCTGCCCAGGGGCCCCTCTGTGCTGTCTAGGGGGCCCATTCGACGTATTCAGGGGGCCCTCTGACCCACTCAGGGGCCATTTCGGTCTGGACATGGGCCCTCTGACATGCACAGGGCTCTTTTGAATACCCAAGGGGCCCTCATGTCTTCCAGAGGGTCCTGGTGGCCCTAAATGGCCTCTGAAGTGCTCTAAACTCTCTAAGGACCACGCTTCGCGTGGTAAAGAGCCTATAGAATCGCGGTTCGCGCGGTCTCGTCAGCCCTTTTCGGCGCGCTGCGCGCGCCGAAAAGGGCCCTCCTGGCTTCAAGGGGGGGGGGGGGGGGGGGCACCCGCCGCCCCCTTTGGCTATGTGCCTGATCTCAGATGACATCAAAACGTCCCGAAGGTGGATTGACGAGCACCGTTCAGGGACGCATATTCGCGCGCCATATCCCGATCAGGAACCTCACGCGTCTCCTGATGGACATGGCACTTGGCAGACTGCCACAGAGTTGACCTTGCGCTGCTTCATCGCGCCCCGATACAGTCTGAGAGAACATTCAGCTCGTCCGCCCGCCAGGCAGGCCGAATAGGGCCCAGCTGGTGGTTGGAGGGGCAGCTGCCCCCCCCCCCCCCCCCCTGTGGCGCCGGCCCCGACTGCTGCACTGGACATCCCTCATTACTGTGTGATTGGGGGGGGGGGGGGATTTTCTGAGTTCAGTTATAATATAATATGTATGGTTCATCGTGTTCTCGTCAATTTGTATTTGTATTCACGATATCAGCGCCTTGCCATGCAAGACGGTTTATTCCAGCAGGCAGGTGGGTGCAAAGCTAAAAACCTCACATCCACGCTAAAAAGTAAAGACAGTGAAAACATAAAGGTCAGGAAAAACACTCCGCCGGCCTACATGCTTGTAAACTGTTTCAGCACGGATTCATTGTTGCGGCGATACTGTCGAGAGTTCCGCGTTTCTGTGCTGTGGTCGCTAGATCTTGCTTCGGACGTTACTTCTTCGTGTTCGGGCCACGGAACTCCGGTCAGCAGTTGATACAATGATACAGACGAAGAACTGAGCAGAGGGGCGCCTGGCAAGGATGCTCTCATAACTCCATTATAACCAGAGAGAAGCCTCTCAAATCCCAGAAGTAAACCGAGAAGCGTTGGAAAATTGGTAACGGAAGATAAAATATTCAGTTATTGAAATATGTCACTAATGGGGTCGTTACTAACGGTAACGGCAAGTAATCAGTTGTGGATTTTTTTTCGCACTCGTAGCAGCGCGAACAATTGTTTGCCTAGATTGAATTAATAATTAACTAATTTGATTCACAGATTTGATATAAAATAGACATTGACTGCATTTTTAACAGATACAAATAATGCCTACGAACATCATAGACTTGTACGACCGATTTAGCCCCCTGTATACTATATTTTAATTTGATGCACGATTACTAGGTATCAGCGGTGTCGATTTTTCCAAATTATTGGGGGGCCGACCAGTGACGGGTCCAACGGGTCCTATATCAGCGCCACGGTTTCACCAAAACGACTGAAATCGGCCAAAAATAACACATTTCATGATTGTAAAAAAAAATGTAAGGCATTGGTACAACAATAATGTTTTAAATCAGTTCTTAACCCACGCCCCGCTGGGGAGGGGGGGGGTAAATTTACCCCCTCCCCTCCCGGATTTTCTCAATAACTTGAAAACTATGAGACAGCGACGTCATACAGATATACGACGTCATACAGTCATACAGATCATGACAGATAGCGAGTCCTTATGCTGCATCAATTATACATCTTCGCACTTAATTTCACTGAAATTGAGGTAGTTCTTGGGGAGATAATGACGTTTAAATGACGTCATGTTATGCCATTTTTGGTGGAAAAACGATAAATGTTTGAAAAATCACAGAAAATAGAGTTTTAAAGCAATTTGCAAATATAAAACGTGAAAGAAAGGAAATGACGTTTTCTTCAAAATGGTTATCTCTGATTTCAAAATTTTAGGTTTTTGACCCCTAAACATGAAACAAAATCAGAAAACTTTCCTCAAAATAATTTTTTTGAAGGTATAAAAAACGTAATATATATATATGAGAGAACCAAGTATGGACGATACCCAAACCAAATTTTGAAGCAATATATTTATTTTGTACTGATTTATGGCTCCCTAAGTATAAGTAACTGATATTTTTTGAAGTTACGTTTTTTTGTCTTTTATTGACCAATTACTTTAATTGACCAGAGGCCAGTTTTACCAAAAAATAATCACCGCACGCAGAAAAAAATAATCGCCGCTAAAAAAAACTGCGGACATGAGCCGAGTTTCACCAACGAAAAAAAAAACTGACGGTGCCGGCTGTTATTTTTTTTATAGACGCAAACAGCTGATATTGATGACGTCACACACCAATAACGATACGATTACGATATAACGCTAATCTGCTGACAAAACGAGTTTCAGCAGCAGAAATGGCTGTGTCTGATTGGTCAAAATACCTCTGTCGGCAACGCCGGCGCTAGCGAAATACGGTATTGTTTTGATAGATTGTTTACACATCTCCATTGAATTTGAACTGGGTTTATTTAAGATGTTAAAGGGAAATAATGACCTTTTGATTGTTAGCAACAATTTCTTAGGCTACCGTTATGTTTTTAAAATTATTTTATTTAAATTTAAGAATTAAATAAAATTATTCCCAAATTCAAAGTTGTAAGTTTGGAAAAAATAAAAAACAAGTACCTTGTGTACTTCATGAAGGTCATTGACAAATCCGTCCTTCCCTACCATTGTTAACATCGAGTGCGGCATTTGTGGAGGCTCTGTGACATTTCCGATCAAACTGAGCGCTGCTCGGACACCCGCTAGAAGCGCTTTCGTTCTCCATGGCAACCAGGCGTCAGCCAATCAAAAGCCAGAAAGGGAATACGTTCTGGCTTTGCATTGGCTCACGCCTGGTTGCCATGGAGAACGAAAGCGCTACTAGCGTGCGTTCGAGCAGCGCTCTGATCCGTGAAGCAATCCGTGAAGCATCCGTGATGCATGACTGACTATCAATATAAGTCATGAATAACAACAACATGCAAACTATACCAACTCGAATAAAATAAGAGCGGAATGAATTGAACCCCAGGCAAGCTAGTATTCGCAAAGCACTCGGCACTGCGCCACAATAGCAAAAGGTGATGGAAATGCATATTGGATACAATATTATTACGTCACAAGTTTCTGAAGTGTCAACTACTATGAAATACAGTGATAAAATACCTTTAATAATGATTAACAAGAAAATTCAAACTTAAAAACAATAATTTGAATAAGTCTTTAATTAGCTTTCAACTCGAAATCAGATATATTTTGCAATGCTACACAAGAATGGCACCAGTGACGTCATTAAAAAAGCCTGCTACGGGACTTGGGTATACTAATCAGGAACAACTCGCCAAGTGCGCCGAGATGGTTAAGTGCGCCGAGAAGCATGACAATGACTTTGTAAACAAATCGCCGACGCTAAATAGGTCGCCGTCGATGTGCATCGATGAGCTTCTGATTTAATTGCCAGTTTTGTGTTATTGTTCGTTAGTTTTTTTGGGAAAAAATATTATTTTTCATGATAAAATAAAGCATAGTGTTATATACAGCCACAGACAAACTATACACAACTCCTAATGTTGAAAACAAATGAATCGATTTTCAAAAATTGAGGGTCGCAACCACTAACTATGCCGCGTTGATGTGCATCGATGAGCTTCCGATTTTATTGCCACTTTTTCCAATCGCTGTTAGTTTTAGAAGATCGCCGGGCATATAATCACAACAAGCAGAACGCACAATATATTTTCCACACCATTGCGTAAAAAAACAATACGGGAAAAGCCCGCAGTTTGATGAGGACCAAAAGTACTTGACAAAAGGTCAGAAATAGTGCAAGTACCGGTCGTTAAAAGTGTGGAACGCTTATCAACTTTAACTTGAAATATCTCGGTAGGAAAGTTTTCATGCAAAATGTGATGAATTTACAATATATTTTGATCTCGTCTGGCGATTTCAAGTGCTAACTCCATTTTAGTGGAAAAAGGTCATTATTTCCCTTTAAATCTTAGTAAATTAATATTTAAAGGCTTATAACATAAATGTAAAAGAAATGTAAACCCAGTGGAGTGTTGGTGATTGTGTTTGTAGAGGCTTATAAGTGATAAGTGTTGTTGATTTTGTACCGAGTAGGTCAAGCATGTAAATAATTGGTTTCATTGTCATTGGAAATTAGTTGCAACTCATCACTCACATAACATTGGTGTAGGAGAATGTGCAAGAGAAGAGAACTTTGGATTTCCTCCACAAAACAAATATGTAAGTACCTAGTACCTACCTGCATTTCTCTGGTAATAGTTCAGTAATTCACCTCCCCAGTTAATGGTGTTATTGAGGTCCCTAATAGAAGATAGCATTATTATGACATACAGAAAAGTGTACCAGTAATACCAAAGCTATGACATCAAAAACGATAAATAATCAAACCTGACATACCCTTTACAGCAATTATGGTCGCAGGGACCCACGTTTAGAACGCTCTGCTCACATTCGCTCGCTGCGCTGTGGCCCTACAGACACCATCTTGTAGACATGCAATGATAACCCATTTTTTATTAATATTAATATTACTGTCAGTTGACTTCTCTTCTTCTGGGGGACCTCAAGAATGCACCATACACTGGTGAGTTGAATTACTGAACTAATACCAGTACTTCATCATTTCACTCCAATTGCAGACAGTTTTAGGGTTGAATAATATTCTAAACTTAGCCATGTGTAGGTACCAACTTCAGTTCACACACTGGCTGACAGTCCGCTCAATGATTGAAACATTTGATTTGGACAAATGCTAACAGAGGTTATCATTTGTGTCTTTAAGGATATGCTGCATCCTCCAGTCTCCACACTCCACCATGATGGATGGTGACGCAGCATGGCGTTGGCGCAGTACCATTTCTGGCTTCCGCACAAGCCTGAAGAGCGGGAACATCTTCTATTTGAAGCTGTGATGGTGGTGCGCAGGCCTGTTTCTACAAGATGGACAGGGTTTGCTTGCCTTGTTCAGTGAGGTCCCATTTCCTATGGATGCCTGTGTAAAGACTGGGTGTGGAGGATTTGATGCAAGGTCATGCTGATTGTGATGCAAATTTATCTGTGTTTTTAGGGTTTATACTGTATAGTCCCTAAGAGTTATAGTTCAATGCAGTCAATACAATTTATTCCTTGGGCATGTCTTTCTGCTATACTACGTCAGTTACGGATGATCCCAAGCTCATGACCTCTCAGCAAGTTGATTGGTAGATGGTGATAAACAAGGACAACGTACAGACAATACATTGATGATGATTGATGTTGTTTATAATTACTATGCTTCACAGAACCAGATTTTCTCTCAGGAAACAAACACAATCACATTATCTATATTGTATTTCTCTTGAGGATGAATAGCACTATTTTATTTCATGATCATCAAATGTCACATGCACAGTCATGAACAAGGTTAAAGGGAATGTTTCATCTTCCTGAAAGTTGTCAAATATATGCTGGTTGTAGTCAAAAATATGAATAAGTGCTGCTGAAAACGATGATGATATTTTTTGTCTTGTTAAGTCACTTAACTTTATACAAATTAAGCGTAAATTTGGGATGATGTCATTATTGAGCCATAGACTGCGCTGATTGGCTGACAAAGTGGGATTGACAGAAAAAGTCGCTGTCAGCGAATCAGCGGCGGCACTGGCCTAGACCCCATTTTGCAACTATAAATTGAATTGCTTAAAAACCGCTGTTTCAGGGAAAATGGCCTTAGTATTTTCAGCATTTCAATAATGGCCAAAGATAATGGCTATCTCAGTCCAAAACCAATACAAAGGTGAAACATTCCCTTTAAATGTCAGCAAATAGTTAGAGCGTATTTAGCAACAGTATTCAGTAATACAATGTCACAGATTGTTGGCCATCTGACTTGATACTTTTCAAACATTACCAAACATTGCTGTTTTTGTTGGTATGCATATTGCATAATCTATATTTGTTTCTGGAAACGACTATTTACAAATTATGTTGAATAATTACCGACATCCTTGTTCTGAAATATATCATACAGACTAGGCAGTAGGCTGTAGGCATGTAGATTGGATATTAGCACAATATATTCTGAAACTTTCACACCACTTCTGCTGCCATAACAATAGGGCAGAATAGCAGGGACGGGTGCATCATTCATTGATCATGTACACTGAATAAGGTACCTAAGCACTATGTATGCAATTACTCTGGTTTAAGCACACTGGCCGTCTTGCAGTTCCAATGTTAGGATCACATCAGTCACATTCTTGAATATGTTTCAATCTTCAAGCTGAGCTGAAGACCCAACAAATGGACAAGCATTAATTCAATTGTATGCAGCTTTGGCTTCAGTTGCTCCAGGCTCCAGCTACAAATTCTGAAGGGAGTTGATAATGCTGATGAGAACAGCCACTCTGTGAAAGGGAGGAATGGGTCAATGATAATTTTACTGGTATTCATATTTTTAGCAAGAAAGTATTGTGATAAGTTTTAATTCCACTACAAACTTGGTTAGGCACAAGACAAAACAAGGGATGTTTCTGTTAGTGGTTGATCTGAGCCCTGCAGAGTTTATCTCCAAACATAATATCCAAGTTTAAATGTGTTGATGAGGCCTCTTGTCAACAAGCTAAATTCTACCCAAAAAAAAATCCAGATTTAGGCAAATTCAATAAGTTAACTCTTAGTAAAAGTCAGCATTAGATTCATGGTGACCTCAAACACTAAGGCCAGGCCTGTCAATGATGAGGAAAAGTGAAAAGGATAATTGTAGCTACTTACTGATTTGTTTTGTGGAAGAAATCCAAAGTTATAACTCTTGCCCATCTTCGTCCAATGTTGATGACTTGATGTGAGTGATGAGTTGAAACCAATTTCCAATGATGTTCAATTAATTTCCAATGACAATGAAACCAATTATTTACTTGACTCAGTACAAAATCACCAACACTGCTCACTTATAAGCCTCAACAAACACAATAACCGAGAAAGTGCTGCAGCGCGACAATCGCAACGACCTTGACAACCCGGCCGACGGCAATAGTAAATAAAAACTGACGCCTGGGTCCTGTCTATTTTTTTCAGTTGTTTTGCTACAAATAATGGCGCAATTGTGGTCACCGTTTTTGCCGCATTGGCTGTTGGTGAAACTCGCCGTCAGTAAATCTGTCAGTTTATTTTTAGGTCGGCGATTATTTTTTTCGTGCGTTGGTGAAACTCGACGTCAGTTCTTTGGCCGAAAAATAATCGCCGACGTCAGTTTTTTTTGGGTAAAACTGGCCTCAGACCAGATAAATGCCACTTCTGTTTTTCTGAGACAAATCTAGTCTAGAAGCATGCCTTTTTTTATTTAGATTAAGCAATTTCAAATTTTTACCTTATGTGACCCGACCTCGACCCTATATGCGTCAAGTTGTAAAAATGGCTGCTACTATTGATTTATACGTGCAAAATAACCCATAAACCATGTGTCGCATGACCTTCGTAGACCTCCTGCCAATAGTGGCCCTTTGTGACCTGATCTTGACCTTGACCTTTGCTTACAATTTCACTTTCGCTTATACGGGAGAGGCAATATAAATTTGAGAGCACCTTGTGAGAACGTAGTGTCAATCTAAGGCTTTGGATGGAAAGTATGGCTCAATAACTAAAATTCCTCAGTTTTGACATTTGACCTGACCATGACCTGACCTATGACATTGAAAACCAAATTTTAAGTATTCTATAGATTCAGCTCGTTGAGACCTTTCGATCGCTGTCTTGCTGCGGTCATTGGTTCGGAAGATACGAGGGGGGGGGGAGATTTCCCTCCAGCGGGGCACGTTCGGCTGGAGACCCCAGCGGGGCGCGGGTTAACGCAAAAATAAAGCCACACGAGTTTTGGCCTTGTGTCGGACGACGCCTCAAACCAAAGTTTTGGCCAGGCCTCCGACCGACAAATGGCTTTGAGAATGGCCGAGAATCTCACATCTCAAACTGGGACAGGGTCCTCTCGGGCCTGACAATGGCCATCTTGGATAAGCCTAGGGAATTTTCAGGTATTGCCCTCTCAGACTCCTTCTCTCAGGCCTCGTAAGGACCTTCTAAGACTAGCATATAGGTATAGCCTTTCCACACCTGGCAAGGAGCCTCTCAGACCGGAAGATTGCCCTCTCAGGTCGATCGATGATCCTCTCAAAGAAGCGGATGTTCATTGTTCCTCTCTTACCGACTTAAAGCTCTCAGGCCAGAAAAGCGCCCTTTTAGATCGATTGAGGGTCCTCTCAAGTGGTAAACGGCCATCTCAGGTCGGCATGGGGCCCTCCCAGGCTTGGCAAAGGTTTTACGCTTCGGCGTGAATAATCGTTTTAGTTATGCCAGAACAGCAAAGAAGCTGTTTTGGAGGGGTAAAAGCCACAAAAGCCAAAGTCACACAACTCTACTTTTTAAATCATCGAATTTCGCTTTTTCATGCATGGTGATTTAAAACAAACTTCCATTCGTAAAAATTGTGTAGATTTGCATTTACATTAGGAAATGCGCCATTTTTTGGCAGACTTCAGGCGATTTGGGAGGTTGGCCCTTCGGGCTCCTTGGATACGCCAGAGGCCAGCAAACATCGAGTGTGTGTGTGTGTGTTGGGGGGGGGGGGACGAGAGCACCTTTGTGGGGCCGAACTTTGGGGGGGGATGGCCACTCCAAAAGTATATAAATCGACACCTATGCCTGTACCTATATATCAAGTAATCTAAAGACGGAAAGTATTGGGGGGGGCGAGAGCACGTCATTGGGGGGGGGGGGCGAGAGCACCATTGAGGGGGGGGCGAACTCAATATTGGGGGGCCGAGGGCCCCCAAAAGTATATAAATAGACACCTATGCTAGGTATTTGATAACCCTAAATGTTCCAAGCGGCTTGGGGCGCTGCCAATCTTCGCCGGTTGCAAGGTGTACAAGTAGGATTTTGCTAATGTAGGGTCTAGAAGAAAAATATGCACATAACTGCCCTGAAACGTCACAATTATTAATATTGCGAAGACATTGACAGCCACATAACAATTGCGCCGCCAAGAGGCGCGAAATTTGAGGTTTTGGAAGGCTGGAGCACTATTTTGCTATTTGAATCAGACCGTAGCGTAGGGGTATCACGAGGAAATGAGACTGGAGCAAAAGGGAGGACCCAAAACCATGCTCTTCCCCCTCTTTAGGGCTAAGGGCCCCAATGGAGCCGCCAGTGCCCCCTCCCCATAATCTAAGCCCGCCTCGCCAAAATGCCCACCCAGTCCAAATTCCTTACGAGAGGCCCTGCCGGAGACGTGACTGTTTGCAGTTTACCATAGCAAAGGAGAAACCGATCCAGAGTATGCTGTCCCTCTGCCAAGCCTGGCTCGGCACAGCGCTCTTCCTCCAGCACCTCAGCTGAGCCTGGCTGCATAAAGGTAACAATGCCCACAAATTGTCAGTATCATATCATGCCTGATTCTGAAGCATGTCAAGTCTGCTTTTACAAAACCGCATGCAAAATATGTGTGATGATATGTCACTAGTATGACTGGTATGCCTCAATTTCATACAAATTAGGAATGAGCAGGTATTGAATCTGGAATGTGAAATACACTACCTTTGTATACACTACTCAGCAGGTCACAAATGAAGCTTACATATATTTTTTAGTATGCATAACAAATAACGCAACACGCAACAAAGATCACCTACTCTGACTCAGCAATGGGATAATCTTGTCGAGAACAAACAAATATTCAGTGCAAATCAACTCACCAAACAAATGCAGCGTAGCGGAAGGCGTTTTCCGGGAATGACTGATGGCCCACGACGGACAGCCGTGACGTCACGTAGCGTTAGAATTGGCCTCGGGATTGATCTGCTTCCTTTTTTGTGTTTAAAACTTCCATGTTAAAAAACATGTTTAAAACTTCCCAAAAGTGTCTATGGTGCCTACTTTGTAAGTGAATGTGTTATTCAGTAAAGACTTGATGACGCGGACTTGAAAATAACCGTTTTTTCCGTTCGTTGACACCGAAAAAAAAAATAGAATCCATGTGACGGCACAGAAGGAAGTGCTACCAGATGGCGTACCTGTTGTGTATCTTACGGTGTGCATTATAAAACTAGCGGCGCACATAAAGCGGCACTGTTTACCTAATTCGATTCACTATAAAATCGGGAGGTGTGACGCGTTTGTGACGTAATCTGAAAATGTTGTATAATATTTTATTTCATGAATATCTCCACATTTCCCGGGTTTTATGACAAATTAATAGCAGAATAATTATATGCGTACTCTGTTTAGTCATTTTATAGCATTCGCTCGAATCTACCAAGGTCGACACTTCCCTTTAAGATCTAAAAGCCAAGCAATGTAGCGACAAGCGGAAGTCGGTGTTAGATAGCTCGAGACAATCTCTATCGAAAGTACTTTGATCATGTTTAGGTCAAGTTAATATTGAGGTCACCAGAGGTCAAATTTCGGCTATATATGAGTGTCCTTGATAAAACCGTCCATATCTCGATAAGAAAAGAGTTGCTTTCGACGCGCGGAAAAGTGTTCGAAAGGTAATTTAATTTGCTGTTACTAAGGTTCATCAGAATTGACCTAAGGTCAATAGTTAGGTCACCAGAAGCCATTGAATTTGAAACATTCTAAAAAAAATGCCGAATTGGTTTTAAGGAATAACTTTTGACAGAAGCACGATAAGGTAAAACAGATTTCACCATTGTGTTTTCCTCGTCGACACACATCAAATGATATATTGGGTAACCTAGTTAGGTCATATCCAAAAATTGGCCTGACCTGAGGCCAGGTCAAGGTCAGGTCAAGGTCAACTCTTACATAAATTAAGTTGTCTCGACAAGCCGAATACAATGGTGAAAACCCCATCGCTCTAAATCATGCGTGACCTGGGCGGTCACATGAGTTGAACTCGTAGAGGTAAAAGAACAGAAATGTGACCTAGGGCTTTGCATTTGGGACAAGAGTGGTGGATCCACTGGCTGATCCAGGGAGGGGGGGGGGCAAAGCGGCCATACCCTGCCCCCACCGCCTGAAATCGGCGCAAAGTTGACACATTTCTTGATATAGAAGAAAATCTAAGCAACTTTTACGAAGGAAAGTTTTTTTTAAATCAGCAATCAATGCATATAAGCAAGCGAAATCCGATGAGTTTTCAGAATTGTGTGAGACTTTTGGGGATTTGGCCCCCAAACCACCCGTGCTCCCACCCACCGTTGTGGATCCGCCAGTGGGTGGATCTGTTGAAAATTGGTCAAATTTAGCCATTTCCAATGGATGTATACGTGTTTTTAATTTTTCCCCATTGACTTATAATGGGGAGGTCACGAAATAGACCTAACCTTAGGTCACCGATATAAAATAAAAATAGAGATCTACGAATTGTAGGTACTTATCACCTGGTGACCTGTGAGTTTCAAACAGTTTGGTCAATCACTGTCTGTGGCACGACCGCAAACTTTTTGGAGGTGGAGTCACTTGACTTGACCTGGTGACCTGACCTGAGATGACTCGAGGTAAAACAAATTCACACCGTGAGAGTAATTGATGCCCCAACAGCTGTACCAAATTTCGCGGCGCTGCGTTCCGCCGGTGGAACTCCGGTGACAACGCCCTTGTTGTTCTGATACAGAGTCGAGTGAACGTGTAAAAAGTGGGAGGGGGCGTCGCCCCCCCCCCCCCCCCTCCCCCGCTCCAAAGTTGGGGGAGCGAGTTGCCCCCATTGCCCCCACGGTTCCCACGTCCCTGTATATACATGTATACATGTATACATGTATACATGTATACATGTATACATGTATACATGTATACATGTATGTATACATGTATACGTAAGAAAATTCAACGTGGCCTTCCGGAAATTTAATTTAGAGACGCATTGGTTCAAAAACATACGCCCCGCACGCAAGCATATACCTGGATGCAGCCAGTATAAGCCTACCCATAAGGTTAGCCTTCTTCATGCGTCCTTTAACCATTGCCTCCCAGCAGATTGCACTTCCCTCAATCACCCAGCCAACCCCATGCGGGCCTTGCCCCGTCTACTCACTGATGGCCACCTCCTCCCAAAACTTCTGCAGCATCTTGATGGGCTTGTCGCCAGTCTGTCTGTCCTCCGCCATAGCACAGTTCCGGGCGCGTCAGCAGCGGCGTGTGGCACGTCACACTCCAGATCCCGGCACGGCTGGTCGGCCAACTGTGGTGAACTGGGCGGGTTGCGGCCGGCGCTGGCTGACCCGGGCCCCTCCCTCCGCCCCGCAGACGCCAGAGCCGTCTGGTGGCCGGCTGACCGGCACGGGGCTCCACGTTGCCACTCGCCATCCACCGCCGCCGCTGCAGTTGGACGGCGGGCGGTGGAGGCAGAACAATGCCACGATAGCGATAGAGATGCAAACAGCTGACAGATATGAGGGTCCCAGGGTGACGTAGATATTCAAACAGCTGACAGACGAGGGTTCCAAGGTGAAGTAGAGATGCAAACAGCAGCCATCTGAGGGCTCCAGGTTGGCAAGGTGCGGTGTATGGAAATTTCGGGTACAACGAGTGACACGACGTTCTCAGAACAGATCAGACTTTAATAGCTCGTTTCATTGGAAATTTGGATTGCGTTGTTATCCTTATTTCTTAGTCAACATACAGACCGAAGGCATTTGTGATTTCGTCTATAATTGAGATCTCTCATCAGCACCTAAATAAACGAATATAAATGTAAATATTAACGCACACAAACTAAAAACTTCCGGTGACAGTAAGGCAAAGTAAAGTGTGATTCGACACGCTCTGTGCCGAGGCAATAATGTATAACCAGCCAGGCATATAAAGCCACAGCCACGTAGGCGGCTGACAATATATGACTCATGGTCTTCCGGTCAGCAGCAGCAGCTGGCGGGCACAGCTCGGAAAACCACCGCGGCACCGCACGCCGGTCGGTCGGTTTTGCCGTGTATGTGTGGTGACGCCACCACCGGCCAGGCGGCTGATAAATTTGTATCATGTCCTTCAGCCAGCCACGCCATCGGCACCGTACCAACAATGACGTCATTGGTGTCTTGTCAGTGGCATTGTCACTGGTGTCTTGTCACTGATCAGAGCAGGTTGGATTCTCTAGGACGGCTCCCTTCGCGAACAGGAGCTTTCTGGTCCAGTCGGCGGCCCGCTGCAGGGCTGGCCGACCAACGAACGGTCCGAGACCAATCAGGTCCATACTCCATTGGCCCGAGGCGAAGTCGTCCTCACTGACAGTAATGCCCGGGATCCGACCGCCAGAACCGACCGCCATGCCCGGGATCCCCCCCCCCCCCCCCCCCCACACACACACACACCTAACGGAGTGTGGTGCAGGCAAGGGCAGATCTAGGAATCAGGATGGGTGGTTTGGGTCAGTTGGGGGGGGGGGGGGGGGGAGGGGGTAAATCCCCAAAAGTCTCACACAATTCTGAAAACTCATCGGATTTCGCTTGCCTATGCATCGATAACTGATTTAAACAAACTTTCCTTGGAAAAAGTTGCATAGATTTTATATTATCTCAGGAAATGTCAAATTTGCGCCGCTTTCAGGTGGTTTGGGGGGGGGCATGGCCCCGTGGCTCCCCCTATGGATGGGTGCAGGGCTGTCAGACCAAGAGAGGTACACCTGACGGAGTGTGGTGCAGGGCTGTTCGACCCAGAGAGGTACACCTGACGGAGTGTGGTACAGGGCTGTTCGACCCAGAGAGGTACACCTGACGGAGTGTGGTACAGGGCTGTTCAACCCAGAGAGGTACACCTGACGGAGTGTGGTACAGGGCTGTTCGACCCAGAGAGGTACACCTGACGGAGTGTGGTGCAGGGCTGTTCGACCCAGAGAGGTACACCTGACGGAGTGTGGTACAGGGCTGTTCGACCCAGAGAGGTACACCTGACGGAGTGTGGTACAGGGGTGTCAAACCCAGGGAATGTAGTGTATGGGTGCCTGCAATCAGGGAGTAATTACAACCATTCATTAGTATGGAACATATTATTCCTAGTTATTGTATTTATGCTGTGAATCGTGATGTAGGTGGCACCGCGTCTTGCAAAATAATCTGCACTTTCAGTGCTAACTACCGGCAATGAAGGCATTTGCCAAGCGTTGCCAACAAACATAACCTGCAATAACGACCTGGGGTTGTTATTGCAAAGACCAAGGAGATAAAAACGGAACCGGATTCGGCACGTACTGCAAACAATAATACCCTATAGTCACCCAGGTCACGCGGGAAAGGGTACGCAATCCACTAAATATAGAAGGACGGTACCGGAAAAGATGGAAGCGTAAAATCAGTCTGAGCTAATCGCGAAAACCATTTTACATTTTTGTTGCATAAATCAGCAGAATGGTTTGCATGGACGGCCTTGGATTCAGAGGACACTAAGAACAGTTTGTTGCATAGCCGTAGGAACAAGGGGGGGGGGGGGGTGGGGGGCACATGGCCCCTCACCTTTCGGCCAATGTTTTTGCTAGAATATTTTATTTTACTTTGTAAGGATATTTGGTTTAATCTAAAAGTTTCGTTTTATCTAAAATGGTTCGCCAAAGCGAGAAAAAAAATCCAAACAAATATTGCATATTCTCTCAAGATTGATTGGTTGATGTATTTTCGCAACTCATCCACGATGGACATGACTTTTAAAAGATGCACGTCATTTCTGTTAAAAACAAGGGCATAAACTCAGGTACACGTACAACATCACAGTTCAGTCGTTTGCACAGACATCATTTCGCCTCTATCCGTCCAATATCGTGCGCTTTATGTTGGTCCGGAACGCCGCTGCGCTTGGGTCTATCCCTAATTTGTTCAGTGTGGTCACTCCTCTGCTGCACAGTCGTCTTTTCCCCGTCTCTGTGCGCATTCGCGGCATTGTGAACCGGTCAGCTCGTCTGGTGGCATGCGTATGTTGCTCGTTTGCCCGCGGCCAAATGCTGTCGCTGATGCACTCTGGTTGTCCGGTTACGATGGCCATCTGCACAGAGCTCACAGTGTGGTAATCTACCAACTGTTTCGCAGTAAGCCAACCGAGTTGTCGGATGGCGTCTGTTATGTGATCGTACTTCCGTCGGCCGGTCACGACTCTAGCACAGAAGTTGATGATTTTCTGGACGCGGTGCAGCTGAACTGCGCCACACGAGCCGTACACAGCTATGCAGTAA